>JANJYP010112242.1:0-13615 GCA_024605115.1 Rastrelliger brachysoma | reverse complement strand
CACACACACACACACACACACACACACACACACAGCACAGCAGGGTCCTTAAATGCCAGGATTGTTGGAGGAGCAGAAATCACCTAGTAACAATAGCATTTAATGCTCTGCCAAAATCAGCACTCCTATGGCTGGGCGTTGCTCCTGGACAACATCAGCTTTGACAACAGAGGAAAATGAATATCTTCAGAAATATGCTCAATTTATAAGTTTGAGCCCTGAATGGGTAGATCTGGCAGAAAGAGTGAAGGGAGGGAAGTGACAGCAGAGAGGAGCCTTGTCTGCATCTTGGCTCATAAAGGGTGTGAGTTTAATCCGACTCAGCTATTCCACAACCCTCCTGCATGCAGAGAAACAGCTTAACGCACACACAACAGACACGCTATTCACATCCACATGTATACACAACATACAGTATATACACACTGACACATGCAAACATATAACACAAACCCCTGCTGATCAAGGCTGTGAAGTTAGTTTTACAATCCTTGACGCCCCTTTTGATTTGTCCCAGTCTTAGCAGAAAGACACATCTGTGAGTACTTTAGCTTGACTGTTTCAGCCTCTCAATAAGCAGCAGAGCAGAAAGAACCTGACAGAAGATGAGTTCAGGCAGGTCAGAGAAGTATGAGACCTGTGTGCATCAGAACAGCCAAAGCTGAACACAGACAGTATTAAATCAAAGTGTTTACAAAAGCTAAAAAGTGTGAAGATTCAGTCATTATTCTTTTGAATTTAAAGTTTGAAATGAAAGGATAAAAACATGAAATCATGCCAGAACATATATTTAAAACCATGCTGAGACATTCATAGCACTAAAACAGTCTTTTAAATGTGTCTGATTGTGTATAAATGTATGTTGGTGAGCCACTGAGAACAAATGGTTACAACATGAACATATCTCACTGATTGCTAGCAGCAGTTTTGTTATTTGGGAGTTTTGGTTGTTGGCAATCTGACCCATGACATATTTTCATGAAGCAAAATCAGCTGATATCCAAGAGCACTGTGACAGTCTGGGTAATGTGGTCCATTAATCCTTAATGCTAGGGAAATATGTACATATGCAAAATGTGTAGTTGCCAAAAACAGACAGTCCACCTGTTGCAGATAAAAATTCATATCTTATTTAAAGACCAAAAAAAAAACAAATTAGTGGATTTGCACATCAGTCCCAAGTGTATGATGGGGAACAATTGTTCTAAATATCCCATGAGCAGTTATACAGCCTTGTGGAAAAGTGTCTTCCTTTCCAAATACATTCCAGGCTGTGTGTCACTCCATGACTTTATTGTGTCTGCTATTCCAGGTTTTCCAAGGCTACAGTTACCTCTTTAATCCCAGTGCACTCCCATTGAGTGCCAGTAAATGAATAATACAAACCCAGAGCAAGTGTAGACACATTCATATGTAGTGACATGTCAGACTGTGACTTTGATGCCTTTGTTGTCAGTAAACTGCTGCTTTAAAATGTCTGTCCATGCATTTGATGACAGATGTTGTCTGAGTTAGATGTGTGCAGGTTTTTTCAAAAATAAGGAGATAAATATCTCAAACTTTGTGTCTGTGAGGCTTTTATCCAAAGAATCATGAAGAACAATTAACTACAACAGGAAAATCTGTCTGTCCTACCTGACATTTCCTATCAGACAGAGTGACCTACTTTTCAGCATGTGTAGTAATGAAGGTCAAAAGGACAAAATCCAGCAGGAAGCAGCTGTCAGAGAAAAAGCCAGGGCTGCACTTATTTGTTTTTTTTTTTTTTTGTTTTTTTGAGGTTCATTGTCACAGTGGAGAGGAGCTGGGTCAGACGAATCTGTCTCTCCCTTATCTGGACATTTTGCTCATAAGCAGGGTCTCAAATACTGAGGCAGTGTCTGTGGTCAATGAACTTGTGTAAAAGCAGGAAGTTAACGCTTATCACTTCACAGACACTAAATAAGGAATTATATGAACATAGCTCACAGTTAGTACTATCTTTTTATACTTATGATAACCACTCTGACACTGTGACACAGTTACCCTTAAAAAGCCTCAGATATATACCGTGTGTATATTTAAATCGACATTCTGCTGAAACTGAAACTATAGTCATACTTGGTTTCATATGCGTGCCAAAATTCACTGTTCTGTTTTGTTCATACACGAAGGGGGTCTAATGAGTAATGTTGGTTTTTTTAGACATTCATGGTTCCTGCGAGTTGGCATGCACTTCCTGTATGATTCAACATCTTTATGTGTGGTGTATGACATTTAACCAACAGCCGTGGACACACAATTAAAGGCATAAATNCACACACACACACACACACACACACACACACACACACACACACACACACACACACACACACACACACACACACACACACACACACACACATATGCACCGCTGTAAGTGTTCCATTGTTTTTTTATCTTCTCTGTGTAACTCTGTTAAGGAGCCTAATTGCTGAGTCTGCATCACTCACCACAATAGGCCNACACACACACACACACACACCCACACACACGTTCAAAATGTCCTCACTTTGGAGGTAGAAAACTCACATTGGTTCTTGATGGGATGGATTTTGATGGACATGTCACTATACATCTGTTTTCATTATTCCTTCTTTCCTTCCTTGCCTCCTTCCTTCGTTTCTTCTTCCGNGTGTGTGTGTGTGTGTGTGTGTGTGTGTGTGTGTCACATGTTCAGGAAATGGGGAGGTTGCGATAAGTTTTCCACCATGGCAGGTCCAGGAGTGATATATTGGAGGCTGGATGGCATCACAAAAAGTCCAGCTATGACTGGACACAAAGTATTGTGAAGAGGGAAAAAGGCTGCAGTATTTCCCATGATGGCTTGGGTGATTTCTCCACTCCCCTCATCATGTCATATATAATATACCCTAAAATGACGCAGTGAGTGCCCTACACAAACTAATTATTGTATAGACAAAGAAGTCTCTTAATATCATGAAAGCAGTCGTGTGTTGTGGAGGTATCTATCTATGAATGATGTCATCTATCAGTCAAAGGTCACCCTGAAGGTCATTTTATGGCTGTAAATGTCAAACTATAATAGAAGAGAGTGTCTTTGTGTTTAATTCACCACTCTGAATGAGACAGTCTTAGTTCTATAAATAGATCATTGGCTATATTTGAACAATAGGGACATGCATTTTTCCTTATGTGATTCCTAGTGCAGTTTCGCTACTAAAAGTTACTCACATTGTTTTTTCCCTGAGAAGCTGGCCTCGTACACAGTAGGTTCTCTTTCATAGTAAAAAATGGCAGCGTCCCCCCTCCACCCTCCCTCTCCATCTTTCTGGCACAGGCTCTTTGCTCGCCCTTAGTTGGCAGCGGGAAAGGAAAAGCTGCTGTGGCTGCCAATTACATGTGTGTATTTGTGTGTGTTTGTCCACAACTCAAGCCACTCTTGAGCATCAGTGACCCCTGCCCCTTCTAAGTGGAAACGGTAATCCACTCTTATAGTGGACAGTAGTTTCCATGGTCCTACTTCCTGTCCACCCCTGCCTATTTTCCTGTTTGACATATGATGTCATCAAGATCTCAGGAAGAGATTTCTTTTCTGCCATTATTTTTTTTTCTTCTCTCTTTTGCCACAAGTGCCAGGCAGGCTGACCTCAGTCTCTTTGAATTGATAAAAAGGGGAATTTACCACCAACGCTGCCAGTGATGCAATAATCTAATATAGCATTAGTCAGTGTTCATTGAATATGATTTTACAATGAGCTATACCACGATCACTTCCTTCAGTCAAATTACTCAGTGTTGCTGGTCTGGGATTGCACAAAGCATTTTGGAGAGAGGTGATTAACAATGAGGGAGTTTCTCAGCATGGCATGGTGATGTAATGTAACCCTCACTTTACACTTTTTGCTGGCTCACAGCTCCCTTACAGATTTGGATAATGTGTAATCACATTAGCCCTGTTCCTACTTGCCTTTTATATCCAGACTGTTTTTAGATTCAGCTGAGTCATATAGTTCACAGCTGGTATAAAATTAATCTGAGAAACCATTTTTGATCAGATTTCACCCCCCTAATGAGATTTATTTTCTCTTTGAGGAGAGTGTGACTGTGGCAAAATATGTTTAAGTGCTGCCATGCAGCTGAAGAAGTGAAATGTGGTGGTTATTTGTTGTGTTTGCCTTGAGAACTGACTTAAAATAAAACCGTACTGATGTTGTCTGGCATAGGCAAATCAACTCAGTGTTGATATGCTCTATGGAAATTACAACAGGAACTTGACTGTTCTCAAGAGTGGTGAATTTGCATTTAAACCAACCATTAAACTGGACACACGCATGTCCAAATAACCATCTCCAAATGTGGTTGACCACACAGATTGCATCTTAAGTTAGGGATGATTTTGTCCTTGTTCTTCGCATATCTTCTCTTTGCCGTACTCCTTCTGTTATCTCACCTTGCTCTTATCTGTGTGTCCACCAGGTGTTCTACGTGTCAGACCTGTTCAAGCCGAGGGTGAAGCCAGCTACGCCCCCGCCTTCTCCGATCAAGAAGGAACTGGTCCCTTCATCTGACATCATTGAGAGGAACAACCACCACAATATGGTGTGAGAGAGGCCACAATTCTTCCTGTGACTGAGGAGCCAATCACAGTGCTGCTCACCTCCCATCGGACAGTAGAATGTAGCGACGAGAGACTGTAGCTGCTCCTCAAATGGCATCCTCCTCCCTTTTGCAATGCCCAGCGGGGCGCTTTGTGGACTAGGGTGTCAGATTTGAGATTTGCACAGCAGAGTCCACTCTCACTATCCAGACTTATTATTTACTATTATGTCAACTACTAATTAACATTTGAGCCCATTGTTTTGAGCACAAACAGAAAAGAATTGAGAAGCTAAAAAAAAAAGATGAATTAAGAATATTAATGACTTGACAGGCAGAGCTGAGGGGTGTGGAAGTTTGATGGAAGTGTGTAACCACATAAAGGGAAAACACTTGTGAAGAAAAACAAATGAAGAAAAGAGACAAAAAAGACAAACCCCCCCCCTGCCTAGGAAGATAAGGATTACCAGTGATGCTTCCTCTCTGAACTCTCTGTGGCCTTGGAATGCCACAGAACAACAACTTCCTTAGTGTCAGGAAGGATATTACTGCAATAACTAGCAGCATAGAAATATTAACAGTATAGAAAAATATAACTTATAGCACTGTTTTTAAGTCCATTGTCCATTATCACCACTTGCTGCCTGGTGTGTCTAACTGAAAGAAAACTTGATGGTGCTGACATTCACAAGACAGAAATATTTACTCAGAGAAGAAGCAAGCATGTTAAAGCATGACTTTGATAACAATAACCCTGTAAGGATCATACACTGATTTTATTGGACCTTTACAACAGGTTTCAGAGAAGTCTCTTGGCTGTCTTGCAAACATTTTGACTGATTGACAGTACTCCATTGAGAATTGGGGCTCTCCAGTCTCACTTCTGTCTTAGATCAGCACATCAAGCTTTTTGCAGTAGACTGTCAGCGTGGCCTAAACTCGGGATGTTGCATTTTTTGGGGTTAGATGTAGAAAAGGGGGAATATTTTCTGTGGAAGGAGGGAGGCAGATCTCACAGCCTCCCAGCACCTGTACAAGAGGTGTGGCTGTGCCATGCTACTTCATGGTGCTGGGGCCATCTGTTTGGCTTCCTTAACAGGAAGGGGATGGGTGGGCAGAGTGAAGGGGTGTAGTCTGTCACCGTGGAAAGAGGGTGATGATTTACAGCTAAGCTGGCACATTACTTTGGGATGATTTGGGCTCTTTCCGCTGGCAGGGAGGGGCTCTCACCCGCCCAATCACTCATTGGCAATGGATGTTTGTACCAGTCTTTGCGCACGTGTTTGTGTATGTGCGTGTATGTTTGTGTGTGTGTGTGTGTCCTGTGCTTGTGTGAGTACGCTTGTGCTTGTACATGTATATCTTGTATTTGTGAATATGTGTGTACATATGTATGAGCGCTGTGCCCCGTGAAAAGAAAGCCCCTCCTGATAAACTATATGTGTCAAATAAACCCTCTCTCACACACACACACTGTCAGCTGTGCCAAGTGTGTGTGTGTGTGTGTGTGTGTGTGTGTGTGTATGTGTGTGTGCCACTGTGTCAAGGAGCGAGAGAGCAGGTGAACGTTATAAAAACTGTGGATCTAATATTTTTATTTTCTGCTAAGATGCATCTTTAACCTTGTATGTTTATAGCCTGTCTTGTATAATCACTAACATTTGTACAGTACCAGATACAGAAGCCCTTTTTATTTACAGCCGACTCAGATATCCTCCTCCAACAACACACTTCGCCATGTTGCACATCTTTCTCATCGTATAGTCCGTCCTATCACTTCACAAAGCCGTTTTCACTCTCTTTTTATAAATATATAAATAATGTATAGATCACTGAAATTAACTCTGTAAGATATTGTTTCTTAACATGTTTAGATATATCCACTATGATTACAGACCTGTGTTCTTTACAAAATGCTGCTTAAAAAGCATCAATTGACAGATTTTTGTATCTAGATAACTAAACTATTGTAGATTGTAATAGTTAAGTTTGTAATATGCCTTGAAAAAATACACAAACAATTGTATTAAAAATATTAGTATTTTTGTATTGTCATGTTTTTTGTACAAAAGAAATAGTAGCAATGCTGTTTTTTCCTGCTAAATGTACCTAGCTCTAATACATGTGCTTTTAAATAAAAAGCTCATTACAAACACATCTCTGGTTTGTCTTGATTGCAAATCCTTTACTTTGACCACAGGTTGTGAGGATGTTATTTTGCATGTCTGGATGGATTCTTGTTGTAAATGTTTGTAAGTGATGTAAATATTTACTCCTGGAAGTTATTACCTCAGTATCCTCCCACATAATTAAATATAAAAACTGTAAGACAAGGCTTAAAGGATATGTTCATATTTTTTTTCAAATCTATCCTCAAAGATTATTCTCATGTTCAAATGTATGGAGTTATTTGTTGCTGTAATTGTTCCTAATAACCACACAGCCCATAATAAGATCTCCTATTCCAGTGAAAAAGACAGACAATATAAAGAGTCCTCCTTTGCTTACAACAGTTAAGACAATATGAGACATCGACAGTCTGAATGACTCAGTGTACGTGGGGTTCATCCAAAGTTACTGTTTTTATCACAAAATCCTCCTGTTTATTTCTTTGGACAGACTTGCTGAGTTTTGGCAGATCAATAGTAACACAAAACAGAAATTCCACACTAAAAAGACAAGAACTTTGGAAAATTTGTGCTTGTTTTGTTCAAATCAGACATTAGCTTTTGCTGAACTTTGGAAAGCATTTTTACACAGAGCAAGTCAAAGTGAGCAAAAGCCGTTTCCATGTACTTGTGGACATAATATTTCAAAGAAGACTTCAAAAAGGTGAACTTGGGGAGTATTCTTAGAGTGTAATATATCTACATTTACAGGAATACTTCTTCCTCCACTGCTTTAAATAGTACTAAAGAAATAAAGAAATGAACTAAACGGTGTTACTTCTTCTGCTGTGATCACACCATAGCTGTTGTTCCCTTTGTCAGAAATACCATTTGAAGTATGGATGTGATGACATACAACTTGGTAAACGGCTCATGAAGTGTGTGATTTCACACAATGGCAGACATCAGACAAAAGGAGCTGATGTCAGTGTGAGTGTCTTTTAATAAGAGAGTGTCCTAAAGAGGTGTCATTTTCTCTACCACAGCATGTTTGAGTCAAGGAAAGAAAAACTTGAATAACACTTTCTGTCATCCTAACTGTTTGCAAAACAAAATGTCCAATCTAGCGCGTGACACACTGTAATCATCCATGGTGCATCACTTGCCAATACAAATATTTAAAATGTGTGAACTTGAAAATTTACTTCAAAGTAGATCTGTCACATGGCCAATCAGTAACTGTCTTTTTGCATAGTGTTCATGCAACCTTGACATAAAAAGACAATAAAGAGGAGATAAGAAAAAGAACAAATGGCAGGCCTTGAATAATCCAGATCAGATTTGAGCAGTGAGCAAGTTGGTATGTAAGCTAAAAGGGTTAAAAGGCATTCATTTGACTGATGTTATCATTATAATGACATGCATGTTTTTACTCAGTGTCCTGTAAAGTGCACTCCTTTATTGACAATGACAGTACAGCTGGTCTGAGGGCAGCTGTAAAAAAAACAAAAAAAAAACAATTCACAGCACCAAACTGAGATTTACGGTGCCTACGAACAGCTGGTAGGCCTGGGGTCAGCCATGCGTGGCTGTAATAGTAGAGGCCTGCTGCTGAGGCAGAGAGAGGCCCATGTTGTGGTCTTGTCTGGCAGCAACGGAGCAGAGCAGTGCTGGCACTGGGCCGTCACTAGGAGGCCAAGACATTACATAGTACTGTACTTCTCTCAGAGTACTGCTGGGTGTGTGTCCATCACCATCATGTACTGTACATCCACTCCACTCTGTTTACTCTCATTTATTACTCATGCTCTACAGGTCATCTCAATGTTTCCTTCGTCTTAGTATCCAAACATGTAAACTTTCAAATGCTAGTTCCTGTTGACATTTGAAATCCCTATGTTGGCGATGTTGACATTTTGATACATATTGGATGGATTACACCGTCTTCTGTGCCATGAGAAATTCCTCCACCCTTGCTTTTATTAAAGCCTTTCAAAACCCTCTTTGGATAAACTCAAAAATACATGATGGTCATGTTAAAAATTAGGCTGTTTTTCATAGCATTTCAAACGTTTAGATTTGGGAGATACACAATTTTTACCCTACGCTGATGACACAAGGAATTATGGAATATGAACAGTAAAATATGAAACATAATAGAGAAATCAGACTACATTATATCCACTTGAATATAGAAAAAAGTATCATTTCACAGCTGCTAAGTGTCAGCAGCAAGTTAACCCCGTTCTGCTCAATTGGACTTTGTTAGAGATTCCAGTATAATTGCTGTGGAAAACCTTTCTGAGAAGAGAGCCCAACAAATTGATAACATATGTAACAATATGCCATACACTGAATGACTGTACATGGGTATGAATGTATGAATGTATGTCTGGCCCTCTGAGCAACTGATTTGCAAAATGTATGTCACATGCACAGATATACAGGCAGCAGAAATATGCAAGTGTGAAAGAACAACTTTATTTTAAATTTAGTTCCACACAGTAGCTCAGAATCAGCATGTGTAAAAGTGGTTTTGGTGGCTCTCAGCTGGCAATCCAAAACAAGGCTGACTAACAGACTTCCTTTCTTGCCATGTAGTGGTTGTAGTCAAGAAGCCATGAGTGAAATGGCCCACTGGCACACATGATATAAAAAGCACCATGGTATAACAAGAGTGCTACTGTGGGTGTTTCTGGTTTGGCTTGAATGTTGTGAGTGAGTGTGTGTGGGTGAGAGAGATAGAACTGGGCTGTGGTGAGGGTGGCACCTCCAGGAGAGCTGTCTGGAGGGTTGGAGTTCAGAGGACCTTTTCTCTGCAGTGCAGCCCAGGGAGCAGAAAGGCAGCTGGGCCAGAGGAAGCACACAGGTTGGCCAGAAAGTCAGAGGAGAGATGTCTGGGCAGGACTGCTCTATACTTCCTTTAGGGAAATGGAGGCATAGACTCTCAACAGTCAACTGTTTATAGTATGTCAGTGTCTGTTATGCAGGTTTTTAACACACATGAGGTGTGTAGACATAATATGACCCACCCACAGGACACATAGAGTAAAGAAAGGGAAAAATGTGAACAAGAAGAATGACTGTTTTTTGAAAGTGTTAGTTTCATTTTTAGGTTTCCGTGTCCTACGTTCTCAGTTGTCCATCTTTAAAAAGTTCCCCCCACAGTCAAGAAATACCAAAGATGGATATAAGGTAGTATAATGTACTTTCTTTTTATATCTAGCATCTTCCTTCATGGATTGTTTTAGATGGAGCTTCACAGAAAAACAACAGAGCACAAATGCATTTAGAAAATGGATCAACCTTTATATGAATAAAAAGAAGACTGGTTTTGTTAAGTATTAACCCAGTTTTTGTCAAATCTACTTTATTACATTGGTATCACTGATTAAAACAAGGATGTGGCAGGGTGTTGGATTCTGCCATCAAAATGCATTCAGTCAATAAGCACTTGTGTAGGCAGGAAGCGGATTAATATCCAGGATTAATGCTGTGTTTTTACAATGATGATCCGGCATGAGAACACTACATCTTTGTCTCAGCAAGGGAGATATTTTGATACTTTTTGATATGAATGAAACCTCAATCCAGTGAGCGTAAAATGGAGTTAGACATGAATCTCCTGTTAATTGTGACAGACTGGAAGAATGGATTAACCTACTTTTTGGATTCCAATTTGCAGATTTCTTGTTTCCGTGTGGAAAATACAGTAGATGTCATTATAATGAATAGTACTCTATATTAAGTATCCAGTATTGATCAGTTTGTTTGTTTTTTTAGATCTTACATTCATTTGATTCCTGGTTAATTCATACACTCACTATTTTTTTAGCATTAGTGCATAAATAATGTAATCTAGTCCAAGGTGTAAAGTAGTTGAGAACTGTTTAAGAGTCTTGTTTTCTGATGTGAAACTACAGGATAAATATAAAAACTAATTACCTACTTCACGCATAACAGCATGATCCCTGTGTGACATAGTGTCTATGCAGGGGTGGTGAGCTGGATGGAAATAGAGGGAGAGGAGAGGGAGGGGGATAGAAAGCTAATAAATTTTGCAGATGTTGGCTGTACATGGGGGAAACAGGTGATTATGTCATCTTCACATAAATGGCCTCTGTGTCCATCTACTCTCTTTCTCTTACTTTCTGATTCTATCTCATCCAAATTTTTCTGCAACGTGTCCTGCAGGTTAAGAAACATTTGCAAACTTTTCTACACCCTCTGGCACAACCTTTTGGTTTTTGCTTCTTCTTTTTTCTTTTTTTTTGTTTGAACACCATGACATCTTAGTACTCTCACCTCCCTCGGTGATTCCTTGTATGGAAAAGATATCTACCACCTCCCCTAAGCCCCTTATGGCCCATATGGAAGAATGGACAGGTCAAAAAAGGAGCAGAGGGATTTTGTTGCTCTGAACTTTTTACTAGACGTTGATTTTTACAGATGCAAAAAAGGTTTTATTGATGGTTATTTTCTTTTTTGGGACTGAGACAGAGATCATTGTACCAAACATCATGGCTTATACAGAAACTTCAAGGAGAAAAACCTAATGACATCTTGACCTTTTCAAATGCATGCATGCAGACACTCATCATCTCCACCGATGCAGGCAGACAGGTTAAGTGAATGCAGAGTTGAGGGGAATTGGCTTTCACCTGTCCGATTCCTTTAGAGCAGATGAAAAGAGGGAGGGATGGAGAAGAAAGGGGCGACAGAGGATCAAGGTAGAGCAGCGAGACGTTAAGAGGAAATGAGGTTAGAAGACGGAGACACAGGTCCCTGTGATCCTTTAAACATACAAAATGGAGTTAGGCAAGCATCTCTCTCTCTCTTTCTGTTTCCTCTTTTTTGCTGCCTTTTCTTCTCTCCAAGGTTGCCAAAGGAAATTCTGTCATACAGCCAGAGTTGTTTAAACCCCCATGGTTCACCTGCTCACGCAACACTGCACTAAAACCCACCAACACATATTGCTCCCACATGCGTGCACACACACACACACACAAACAAATCACATATACACGTACACAGAAATACCTCGAACAGCACACAGCCTTGGGTTGATTATTAGGAGTCAGACTTCAGCTCAGCCCCTCTGGCTGTGATCCAGAGGCTGATGCCTGATTTACTGGTCATCCATGTGAGTGTGTGTCTACAGAGCATTTGCGTATCTGTTGTGTCATCCTGCTGGGAGCCAACTCTGAGCTCAGCACTCAGGGACTATGCATCTGCCTCGCTGACAACAAGTTGAATACCTGCTCCAGACATTTGGCCCATCCATCGTCCTCGTAAAACTGTGATGTTCACATACCGGAATTTATTGGAATATGCGCATTTTTAGGTTGAAATACGACCATTTACAGAAAAGCAGGAGTTACTGATTGTGAAGCACATGATTCATTTCTGGCATCAGTTTGTTTTTCTCTGTGGGGGACAAAGAGTGATGGAGCAGAGTGTAGCTCTCTGCAAGGTTTCATGAGTTCAGATTAGGACTGACATAAGTTAGAAAAAGGGCTTTAGACAAAACTCTCAAAGCCCATCCATTAGCAGCTAAATTCTGGCTAAACCATGCTTATGTATTTTATATGATTACACAGCAAGTTTGCATGTATCTGCATGAGAAAACACTCACAATGTCACATCTCAATGGATGCTGAAATGTTTTTATGCTTAGTATCACCACAGTATTCCCCAAGTGAAGTTTCTTTATATATATATGACATGCACGCACACATCCACAGACTACACTTCTGGGTTGTGTATTCTTTCAGATTGACTGATGCCAGAGATGTGGGGATCTTCAAAGCGTCTGTGTCTCTGTAATTTGTCTAAACTGACAGCTGAGATACAGACAGACAGACAGACAGATAGACAGATAGATAGATAGATAGATAGATAGATAGATAGACAGACAGATAGATAGATAGATAGATAGATAGATAGATAGATAGATAGATAGATAGATAGATAGATAGATAGTCAATGAAAAGACTAACAAAAGAGAGAAAGTGAGGGGTGAGAGACAGAGGCAGCAGATGAGGTCTACAGACGGGGGATGGGGTGAAACGCAATGAGTAAAGGCCTCCATGGTAGATTTCACGCTTGTCTCCACACAACCCATAGTTAACCCCGTGTGCTGCTTCTCTGTTCCCACACTTTCATATGTTTGTTTTTGTTTTTCTCCAATATATGACCCAGTGACAAAACTATCTAACCACAACTCATTGACAAAACTCACACATTAGAGTTACAGGAATTGGCTCCAGAGTCCCACCGCAAACCTTTTATCCGTCACTCCTCACACAACACTTTTATTTACCCCCTGATGTGTGCAGATGCTACACATAGAACAGAGGGGAAGTGAGTCAAACACTGGGAGGGTAGACAGACACTACTTTGACAGCATATTCGCCCCCTTCAGGAAACTTTTACTGAACTGAAGAAATGCTGAGGTGTGGCATGGTGTTGTAAACTGTCTCTATTGCCAGATCCTTGTTTGTTGTTGTTTTTCTCAGTCTTGGAGTGAAACAAGATAATGTCTCTTTTGAGTGCTGGAACAATAACTGTCAGAGAATATTTATAGCCTCCACGATAAACAATGTCATTGATGTCTTTATTACTCTCACATGTTGAAGAGCTCAATTCCTTAATGAGAAAAAATGTCTGCTGTTCTTTACCACTGCTCGCGACATTTTGGGCAAACAATAACGTTATGAATAATTTAAAGAGGCTTGCTCTAAAACTGCTCGCTCCGTCATCTGCTGTATTCAAATATTATCGTCATATTGATCGATACAAATTATATTACTGTAAACAAACTAACTCGTTCTTTTTGCAGTACAACAATTAGTTCAAGTGGTTTGCATAACTAAGACCATTTTGTTATTTTGCCACAAACAGGATGTTGCTAATTGCTCTGTCTG
>JANJYP010112204.1:0-15634 GCA_024605115.1 Rastrelliger brachysoma | reverse complement strand
GACTTCCCCGAGCAGAGCAGCAGTGCTCCCTCTTTCTATAAAAAAAAGCAAAACAAAGCAAGATGGAGGCTCTAAAAACAGCTTTAATTCCTCTGTATGCAACTCGCTCACATACACACACTGTCAACATCAGATTAGCGGCTAACCTACTTGTGGCGTTCAACCTCCCACGCCCCCACAGAGACTATAAATACTCATCTGTTCTGTGCATTGATCCTATCTGTGTAGGGCAAGCTGCGAGCGCCGGGGACAGCCGCAGCATTACACAGTGGGACTAATGAAGATGCTAATAGGAGAAGAAACTGAAAGACATAATGTGTAGAGTCAGACAGACAGAGAGAAAAAGAGGGATGTGTGACGCACAGGGTTAACCTAAGTCGCCCCCGCATCAACACACACAGGGAGAGGTCTGTTGAGTACAGCTGTAATAATCTGTCATGGTGAATGTACTGTGGTTTATTATTATTGTGATATTAATAGGTATCTGATGATGATGATGATGATGGTGATGATGATGATGATGATTCTGGAAACTCAACTAACTGTTTGCAGATAAAATAACATCATGGGAGAATTATGAGAATTCAAAGTTTTTTTTAAATCATATTGCCAGAAAGCTGCAGCTCATTGATTGATGGATTAATAGATTAAAATTGACCACAATGCAACAACAGATACCGTATTTCCTCTAATACTTGCTGCAGCCTTTATTTACCATAACTGCAGAGGGCACCAGACTTGAATGAGTATTTATAATTTCCTATTATATTTTAGTATGATGCTTCCTTGTTTTCTAACCTGCTTCTGTTTGTCCTGTTAAATTTTTGTTACTGCGTTACTGATAATTAATCCACTTACTCCAACGTGNAAATTTTTGTTACTGCGTTACTGATAATTAATCCACTTACTAACTTGGAACTTGGAACAATAATTCTGGTACGCGATTTCCACCAGGAACATCTTAGCAGTGCACCACTTAGCCGAAGCATGTAGCATGCTCATGGATATTTAATCACCAACTTAGCCAAGTTACCGTTGTTATGTAGCGCCACTGCCATCATTAACAAAATATATGCAGTTATCCCAAAATCTAAACAATATCATGTCTCCTCTGTGCCTCCTCCCCTCTTTGAAATTCATTCATTCATTCATGTGTTGCCCTAAAGGGTTTATAAAAGCGTAACCACAATTTTCAAGATAATATACAGTCAAAATTCTGTAGATACTCCGCATTAACAGCGATGTAAAAAGCGATGTAAAAATAAAGGACAATTTGGAGGTAAGAAACTATTTTTCTTTTCTTCTATTTTTCTTTCTTGCTTTTTTTTCCTGAGAATGAGATCAGGAAACTGAAATTAGTCTCATGTTTGTACATTAAATAAAAAACTGGAGTCAGGATGTGGCTCATCTCACCGTGACTCAAGCTGTCATTCAAAAAGAAATATTATAGCATTTAACTCCTAATAAAACTAAAAACTGTGACTTTTCCAGATCTGTTTGAATTAAACATATGAGAAACAGCGGATTAAAAATAGGTTCCAGTAGTCTTATTTCCACCTCGGATAAAGCCGGGCTAGCCGTTTCCCTCTTTTTCTGGACTTTATGCTAAGCTAGGCTAACCACATCATGATGCCAGCTTGGTACTTGATGAACTCCTTTCAGTTATGTTCAGACTTGCTGTGGATTTATTTCAGTAAACTAGTTAATTTTTCTATTAAATCAGTAGTATCAACAACGCTTCTACACCCCACCCACACCTACATACACCGTCAGAAACACCTCTACACCTGTGCACACTGCTGACACTCGTTGTTAGTCATGCCGTTTTCATACAAAACAGCAGCGTAGTTATAAACAATGCCTGGATTTAATTTTACAAGGCACACCTGAACCAGAGCTTGAGTCACACATCAACGCCCTAAAGGGTNCACACACACACACACACACACACACACACACACACACACACACACACACACACACACACACACACACACACAAAACTTCTGCCTCCCTCGCAGTTTCACATGCCAGCAGCTTCCTTAATTTTATTTAAAATTCTTAAGGCATTGGCTGGCAGCTTCACTTAATGTTTCAATTTAAACCTTCCAAGATAAAAGAACTAAAAATAAAAAAGAAATGTGTTTTAAGATCAGCCCCGTTTCTCTTAGCGAGCGCTGTTGGCGGAGAGGTCGGGGAACGTCGCAGCTCAGAATTCCCCAGAGTCTCTCCCAACTGTGAGGCATACGGCACTCAGAAACCTCCCTCCTTCCTCACCCCCTACCATCTCTCCCCATGGCAACAGCAGCTAAAGGAAGAGATGGCCCACGTTATGCAAGAGGATGAAGCTTTGCCAGCAGGCAGCACCCCTTCCTCCTCCTCCTTCTACTCCTCTTCTTTCCCTCTTACACATATTTTCACAGCCTCCCTATTAACCCTCTTTACATTTGTCCCCATCGTTCTCTTAACCTCACATCATTTTCCCCTCTCTTTCACACCCTGAGCTCTGGCTCTCTGCCATCCTCTTCCCCCCTTCCTCTCCCTCCATCCCCGCCCTCAACTGCAGCTTTGCCCCCTCTTCATTTTCACTCCTTTTCACTCTCTCATCGAGGCTTTTCGGTGGGTGTCGACAGAGGTGGGTGGCATTTATCTTTGTCCGTGGCTGCAGAAACACTGCATGGCTGCACGGCTGAGCAGCTTTCCATTTGAAAGAGCTTTTTCCTACAGTCAACTGACCCGATAGGCAGTTTGACGCAATCGCCTGACGGATGTTCGTGGTGACCGATTGACCCTGCCGAGAGAAACTGAGCACGAGTGTCCCTCCCAATCATAAAGCCTTCATCAGACAATGTATCAAAATTCTCACACCTGACTGCCACCTGTCACTGCTGTCTCCACTCCTGAAACCAGCCCAGGATGTCCGTCAACCTCCTGACCCCGCTCTAAATGTGTGTGCGTATATACTTCTACACGTATGTCTTTAAAATATTGACCTGACCTCAATGACCCAACACTACCTTCCTCATGACTCACGGGCTGTCCTGGGGGCTTTAAGTCTTTCGCCATCGACCTCCTGGAATCCACTAGATCTGGCCGGCCAAGGACAAACCCTCTTCCACCCCCTCTCTACTCCTCTCCCTCTCCCCTTGACACTTAAGGCTATATACACTTGCTTCCTCCCACTCCTCCACCTCCTCACTCAGTCAATATCATACAAACACACACAAACCGCACAGATGAAACAACAGATTTCCTGCTGATGGCGACTGGTCTACACAAGCAGTGAGGAAAAAAAACAAAGAGCAGTTTATGAATGAACAGGCTGTGATATGAGGCGGGCCCCTCCTTTTTTTTTTTTTTAACGCTGTACAGAGGAAACCGTTTTGCTGACATGTTAAGAGTACACTGATTCCTGTAAAACACCCCCAGCTTGGAGTTTATATAGCTTTCAGTTTCATTATTCAGCATCCTGCTTTGTGCTGACTGACGGGTGAAGCCTGTATGTGTCCCTCGACTCCGAGCGAACATCCAGACAGCACAGTCGGCTCAGGGTTTGTTTTCTACTGAGCAGAATGTGTCCGTAGCATCAAAAACAGTCACATAACAAAAGCTGGCGTCAAATGTCTGCTCAGATTCAAAGACTTGTTTATTTGTTCTTTGATCAGACAGCTGCTGATTTAAATCACATTCCTGGTCATTTTACTGAAACAAAAGTCTTGTTGTTCAAATACAAGCAGATGTACATTTGTGTTTGAGAAGATTGACTTCATTCATTAAGTGAAAAGAAATGTGTGAAGTGTTTCTTTTCCGTCTTTCTTTCTCAGCGTTGACAGGTGATAATTATCATATTTGTCTGATATATAAAGAAAAAAAGATAACTGAGATCATCATCTTAAGCTTTAGGAAACAGCGAAATATTTTTCAGCACTTTATAACATTTTCTGACCAAACAACTAATTAATTACTTAGGAAAAAAAATACACATTAATGGAAAATTCGTGAATGCTTGCAAAAGCGCATGGCATGTTTCACAAACTGGTTTGTTTACAAAAAACTCTGCTCAGGGAGATTTTCCTGTAAACAAACTAAAGTTATGTTTACATTCATTATTTGCCAACAAAACATGCCATCTGCATCACATGACTGTCCTGCATAAGATATTAACAAGCACCATTTTCTGAATATTTCAATTCCTGCGTCGTTTACATCCATGCAGACTTTGTTAACGTTGGCTATAGATCACATTTGAATCAATGCTCTCCATAAAAAAGTATGACAGAGACTGAACATAAACCAGTTGGCACTTATTGGAAGCTGCACCCCTTCTCAGTTCCACAAGGTACCGAAATTTGGCACACCTTAACGTAACTTAAAAAAGGTATTGATTTTAGTACCTTTTGTGTGTGAATCTGCAGAACATCATGAAACCACGTCAGAGTTATTGTCACTAAGGTTAGGTACTGCTCACATTTGAACCACTACCAGTACTTCATGTTCTCTGTAATAAAGTATTACAGAGATCATCCATATTTGTATGTGCTCAACTAGAAATCAGCAATACTGAAATCCCAGCTGGTGCGTACTAGGACGTTGCTTGAGGCTGCACTCACTTTCACTTCTGCAAGGTACCAAAATTTGGCACTAATTAATCTGCTGTGTTGATCTTAATTGACTTTGATACCTTGTCCTCATTGAGATGCTTCAGCTGAACGGTGTGAAACCAGAAACACACTTTGGTGAACTGGGTTAACCATATGTGTGTAATGTTTTACAAAAAAAAAAAAAACACACACACACACAACAGCAAATTTCTCCTAAAGATCACAGCACTACTACTGTTCAAAAACTACAGGGGTAACTTCAGTTCCCATTTGCTGACAAGCTATGAGTCCTGCCTACATGATAAATGCCTGTCTGAAGTCAGAGCATAAAAAAGTTTACTTGCTGGAAGAATTGTGTCTAGCATTACAAATTACGTCCAGACATTCAGGTGTGTTGCAGTCTGGTTCTCAACGCACTAATATTTACACTGAAATATGTCAATTCTGCAGGGTTTTTTTTTAGATCTGTTAATGCCGTTATCAAAGTAAGTAATATTTAAAAAAATCTGTTTTGCATCAGCACCAAAACCAAAAAAAAATTCTTATCAAAAATGTACAAAATGAAGAAGTAAAAGCAGACACCATCAGTAACTATTGTCTTGGTTGTGTCATATTAGCAAACACAGCAGAATATCCTTCACTGCAAACACCGCAGAAAGTCTGCTGCTATTTCCTCTAATTATTGCAAATTGCTTGTTGTGTTCCCCTCCAGCCCCCCTGAGCATCTTCACTCTCCACAGATGACNAAACACAGCAGAATATCCTTCACTGCAAACACCGCAGAAAGTTTGCTGCTATTTCCTCTAATTATTGCAAATTGCTTGTTGTGCNAAACACAGCAGAATATCCTTCACTGCAAACACCGCAGAAAGTCTGCTGCTATTTCCTCTAATTATTGCAAATTGCTTGTTGTGCTCCCCTCCAGCCCCCCTGAGCATCTTCACTCTCCACAGATGACTGAGTGTTTACGAGGGAGGAAAAAAAATTAAAAAACAAAAAAACGTCGTCAACACTTGAAAGGACCAGCGAGGCGAGGCGTTGGGATAATCTCTAATGGAGCAGAAACTGTGTGGAGATTTTTAAGAAGGCAAATTGACACGTCTTCTAACAGGGTTTTAAATGTGTTGGAGGGAGTCGCCTCCTGACAAAGCAACAGCTTCCGTTCCCATGAGGGGCTGATTTGATAGTTAGTCATTCCCCTGCCTGATGCATGTGACTCTTAAACAGCACAACCACCACAGCTGTGCTCTGATTGGCTGGTGTGCTGCAGCGATGATGGCAGACGTCCCACGCAGCAGAGAAACAGCAAGTGTCACTGTTGATAAATACAACCCACGGCCTGACCTTAAGGAAAACCACACAGCCTTCTCGCCCATCTGCCCACCTGCCCTGAAACATCTGGTGGGCACGACAACGCAGGACCTGTCGCTTCCAGTCAAGGACAAGGTCTCCTGGAGGCTGACCAGAATGACAAATTGACACTTTAACATCTTTAATGATCTTATATTCAACATAATATGTGTAATAACTGAGGAGAACACATCACGGTTCAAGTCCCAAATGTATAATGCGCGTGCCGTGTGCAGAATTAAGACGCTGACATTGAATTAATTATGTAGTGATCTATTATGTTGCTGCAGCAAACTGCTCCCATTAATACTAATAGCGGTATGGCTGTGTCCATAAATGTAGGTGAGGGGAAATCAGAGTCAGCAGCTCTGCAAACGGCCTTATGAATCAATGCATGATCTGAGTGGAGCCTGACTGGACTAGACGAGCGTCGACTGGAAAAAGGATGACGAGGAAGGAGGGAAGAGGAGGAAGGAGGTGGGGGGGGGGGGTTCGTTCACGGTGGAATGTGTTTTTGAAGCAGCTAGGAGTGTCTGAATGTACCTAAGGGCTTGTCACTCACATACTGGAAAGAGGATAGAAGTGGAAACAGCGGCTTTCCCCTCTAGATCTAAACTGACGTGCACACATTCAGCAATTGTTACGGAGCCACCTCTGTCAAACCNCTGAGTGTTTACGAGGGAGGAAAAAAAATTAAAAAACAAAAACAAAAAAACGCCGTCAACACTTGAAAGGACCAGCGAGGCGAGGCGTTGGGATAATCTCTAATGGAGCAGAAACTGTGTGGAGATTTTTAAGAAGGCAAATTGACACGTCTTCTAACAGGGTTTTAAATGTGTTGGAGGGAGTCGCCTCCTGACAAAGCAACAGCTTCCGTTCCCATGAGGGGCTGATTTGATAGTTAGTCATTCCCCTGCCTGATGCATGTGACTCTTAAACAGCACAACCACCACAGCTGTGCTCTGATTGGCTGGTGTGCTGCAGCGATGATGGCAGACGTCCCACGCAGCAGAGAAACAGCAAGTGTCACTGTTGATAAATACAACCCACGGCCTGACCTTAAGGAAAACCACACAGCCTTCTCGCCCATCTGCCCACCTGCCCTGAAACATCTGGTGGGCACGACAACGCAGGACCTGTCGCTTCCAGTCAAGGACAAGGTCTCCTGGAGGCTGACCAGAATGACAAATTGACACTTTAACATCTTTAATGATCTTATATTCAACATAATATGTGTAATAACTGAGGAGAACACATCACGGTTCAAGTCCCAAATGTATAATGCGCGTGCCGTGTGCAGAATTAAGACGCTGACATTGAATTAATTATGTAGTGATCTATTATGTTGCTGCAGCAAACTGCTCCCATTAATACTAATAGCGGTATGGCTGTGTCCATAAATGTAGGTGAGGGGAAATCAGAGTCAGCAGCTCTGCAAACGGCCTTATGAATCAATGCATGATCTGAGTGGAGCCTGACTGGACTAGACGAGCGTCGACTGGAAAAAGGATGACGAGGAAGGAGGGAAGAGGAGGAAGGAGGTGGGGGGGGGGGGTTCGTTCACGGTGGAATGTGTTTTTGAAGCAGCTAGGAGTGTCTGAATGTACCTAAGGGCTTGTCACTCACATACTGGAAAGAGGATAGAAGTGGAAACAGCGGCTTTCCCCTCTAGATCTAAACTGACGTGCACACATTCAGCAATTGTTACGGAGCCACCTCTGTCAAACCCCCTGGACCTCGCTGCCCCGCTCTCTGCCAGACACTTCGGGGTCTTGAATTGACAGTATTGTTGTTGCCTCTCCTCCTCTTAGAGCTGTTTCTTCTTTTTCTTCACTCCCCCCTTTAACTGCCTCTGACAGCATGAGTGTGACTTTGGTTACGGTCCCCTGGCGCGAGGCTGCAGAGGTCCTCGACTTATAGTCAAAGACTCCGTTGGTGTGAAATTACCCCGTTTCTGTCAGTGCACATGCTTCAGTATGCGTGCCTACATCTGATCCAACTCTTCTTCAATGCTGCAGTCATTACATTTCAAAACTTTTCATTTTATCTCAACTCTATCTCAATGCTTTTCTGCCCTCAGTCTTTTTTTTCATTTTTACCCCTTTCTCCCCTCCCTCCGTATTCGTAGGAGGTTCCAGCAGTAGGACACAAGGAACAGCACCTGCAGACCGAGACTCATGCTGCTCTGTTTCCCTGGCAACCCCTACATTGGGCTTTGCTTGTGCAAACCATTAAGCAATGCCAGCTCTGCATACACACACACACATGCAGCTGCGCGCACACACACACACATACAGAAAAGCGCCCCCACACAACCAGCCTTTTAAGGGTTTCCGGCTGGCAGACGATAGCTTCTTTTCTAAATTTGAGCAGTTTTTCCAAGGCTTTTTTTTATTTCGTCTTTTTTTTTCTACCTCTAACTCCAGCAGCTTAACTCGTGTCACATTTTCCCCACAATCATAAAAAAGGACCCCCTGGGAATCACTAGACCCCATCTGTAACAGAGGCAGGTTTTGTTGGGGCATTTCGCTGCAGATGACATACATCCTCAGAGTGTATAGGAGCTTTCTCTCCACCCCCTCAATGTGTCATGAGCACATCTCCAAATTATGTGACATCCAGCACCACGGCTTCGGTCCTGTTTCGCCACCGCAGGGAGAATTTGTTCCACTATTCGAGGTCTCTGTGCTGACGCGAGCAGAGGCGAATCTTGCCGGGCCCCCACCCTGTTTTTTCCCCTCATCATTCCTGCTTCAACGCCAACGCTCACCTTTCTGGAGTTGCCAACATTAATGCTGCTCAACCAAGTTTCCAGGAAGTGGCTCCCCGGGCCTGCAAAGAGCTCACCTGTGGACGGGGGAAAGGTGCATGTGTGTGTGTGCGTGCACAAGGTTTTATGGGGGTAACAAGTACGAGAAGGTCACCGTTCGTTAGCTCCAATTTAACTCGGCCTGCCTGAGCCCTTCACTAATGCTTCAGTTTGAAAAGTTTAAGCCAAATAATTTGACTGATTGGACAGCGGTCCTTGTTACAGACCCAAGATGAAGCCCAGGACGCACACATGAGGCTATAAACACGCAGGTCATCAGTCTTCAGGGGTTCCTACGTAAATGGCAGAGTGGGTGGCGGGCTCATGGTGATAGACGAGCACACATATCTGCCTCAGCTGCGGACGTCTGAGCAGTGACAGGTAAGAAAAAAAAGGAAAGGGGGAGGGGGGGTTCTGACAGGTTGTTAATGAATGATGCCTTGATAATTTGTAGAACATTTTGTCTCATAAGAAAATACATCTTTGCCTCCACAGAGCGACGCTCGCAGCACAAATGTGAAGCTGCACGGCTTAACGAACACAGGAATACCCACAAAACACATAAATACATACATGTGTGCACACAAAAAAACACACACACACACACACACACAAGACCTTTTTTCTGCACAAGCAGGCGGGCGGTGTTAGCTATGGTATTAGTCACCAACGTCTGATAAACAGGCAAGAGTTTGACAGACATTCAAACTGAGAGTGTGCGCAGAGGAAATTGGTTTAGCTGAGGTGGGAGGAAGAAAACCTGACAAAGAAGTTCAAATGAAGGAGATGAAGACACTAATTCACCACCTCAGAACTGTGATAGCAACATGTAGACACCATCATTAAGACTGTGAGGATTTACATTTAAAACAATTCTGGTTTTATCTCAAGCATCACAGTCATTTATACATCTTGATTACTAATGACCTAAATATCGATCAGTCATTCAGTTACAGTCATACAGGCTGAACTAGTTGACCTTTTTACAGAGCTGTAATTAAAGACGGCCATTAGGATTAACAGATGGTTCAATATTAGGTCTTTGGAGCTGTTATTATGGAAGATAAATGTCAGCTCACAAAGAGAAGAAAACAGGATATTCTTACTCTGAGGAATGAAAGAGAAACTTCTATTTGAGCACTGCAGGTAATAACGTGATCAAAATGTGTCTAACAATAATAAAATCTCATTTAAAAAAGCGGTTTGGCATCACTATAGTATATAAAAACAGTATTTACATGTTATCTGCTTCAACAATTAATTTGTTTCTATTTATACTGATTTAAATGTTATCATTTTAGTATTTAAATAGACAAGAAATAAAGAGTACAATTAGTTTTTAGTGGTAGTGGTTGTTCTCATCACCAAGCTGTGAAAATTTAAATGCAAAAAAAAAAAAAAAAAAGAGCTAAAAGATAATAAAATAATAATAAAAAAACATAATTACTTGAACAAGCTGCCACCTGAAATCTTTGCAAATTAGCTAACTTGACAAATTGGTTTCCTCAAAACCAGATGTTTCCAGGTGTTGGGGAGGTTCCCATCTTCGCCACCATCACATCGTTACCCCGAGGGCTGATTTGTCAGGGAGTGACCACCCTCCACTTAGGAGAGGCCCGAGGTGATTAAACACCCTGCCATTTGTCAGAGATACACCCTCACAATTAAGAGTTCACTGAAGAATGGAAAAAAAGTGCTACCAACTCAAGCTCAATCACAGTTTCCATCATCAGAAATGTATTTTGTGCAACGTGCCTGCCATTAAGGCCAGCACATGGCAAGAAAGGACTGAAATGTAAGTTTAAACTCCGCTAAAAAGAAGGAATAGACATTAACCCACATTTCAGGATGGCAAACTGAGCAGAGGCCCTCTTTTTTCAACATATTCAATTTCATTCACACAAAATATGGCCATAAAAATTCCTCCCTCCCTGTCCCAGCACTACCTCTCTGACAAAGTGAAAGCTTCTGTGAGGTTACCACCAAGTTAAACAGACATCCCTGAACTAGTTTCAGCCTGTCTGTTGTAGTTACTGTTGCTAAAACCCGGGTTTATTCCTGCCTCTGGGAGAGAAGTTCCCTTTGTGTGAATCTCGCCGCATTCACACACACTGTAATTTGAAGGGACCATACGGAAACACTGGTTTGGCTGCCTAAGCATGACACAACATGTAAAAATCCATTCGCAGAGGCCAGGAAGTTAACTCTTTCTCTGCACTGCTCGGATATTTACATAAGCAAAGTGTTATTTTTTTACAGGCCAAACTACAGCAGGTCATGTTCATCACTTTACAGCACTGACATTTGAATTCTTTGCACTTTTTATACAAGAAAATATAACTTAATGAGCAGATTTTTTTAATGTTTCCACATAACATTTTATGCTTGTGGGTGGGCGTTTCTCATGGCAACAAGTTGACTGGCATTTGAGAGCTGTCGTTGCTAAGAGACACACTGTTGACTACCAACTGGAGAACATCATAACACTTTAGCTATGCTAATGTTGATACACGTTAACTCCTTTTTCAAGAAACTCAAACATAGCGCCAGTAAAAAAAGACATTTGTCTCTTTACATTTAACATTTGAACAAATACATCATCTTAATATGTGCATTTGACTTTGAATTTGAAACTGGAAGCTAGTCCAGTTAATGCTAACACGTTACCACCGCATGGGAGTTCTTTTCGTATTATTTTAAACACCAAACAACTCATCAGCTGCTACTTCATGCACAGTATTGTGTTAAGTTAGCGTTAGGGCAGTAGCCATCCCTTGTTCATGAGTCCAGGTGGAATTATTTTGCATGCCATTGCTTTTTGTGGCAACAACCAGACTACTTTGCTATTACAAACCAGTATCACTTCTCATGCCTAAACTTCCACCCAAGCCACAAAGACAACAAGCACTAGACAATAGGAGGTAGAGTAGGGCGGATTTTGCCAAGCAAAGCAGTGGGATCCATAACAACGTGTCCAGATGTGGTGACAACAATTTACAAGACTGTCAGACCTCACAGCAGTAGGTAGTCCTGTATGCACAGCTCAAAATCAAATGGAAATTTTATCAATATCACACTATGGTCCATTGCAATTATCAACTCACAGGAGGTGCAATATATGTCAAAGACAAAACGTGTGTCAAAATACCATTTCAATTTGAATATTGTGGTGCTGCAGAGATGTCCAAGTCTACATATCATCTTCTACAGTCTTGAGAAAAAAACTGTTTGGTACAGTATCACAAATCCTATCACATGCAGGATCTGTCAAAATAATCGCAATTTGATATATTTTCAAAATCATTCAGACTTACAGAGTAGAGGCGGTGGTGTTTAAATCACAGACGGGTCAAAACAAAATTAACAAATCCAGAGGCTGAGTGTGTGCACCGTCTCTGTGCCTGTTGGAGCAGTAAAGATTTTATCAACCAATCTGAAACTATTCTAATAATCAATTGGTCGGTTTTTCTTAAACAAAGATTCTCAGGTTTCATCTTCTATTATAGAAAGATTTGGCGTCAGTTTTTCCATCACTGTAACTGAAGCCAGATATTTGAAGATGACCATTTTCTGATTTATTATAGAACAATTAATTGAGGGAAATACTTAATATTCAGATTACATCAGTAATGAAAGTAAGTGTTGGTTACAATCTCAAATTATGAATTACTTTCAGTGGCGAACCACACAGATATCAAACCATACGGCACAATTATAGTTTTCACAAATTGGAACAAAAACACCAAAAATATACTGACTTCTTTTAAAAGGATAGATATAATTTCAGTGTGGATTCAAAAGTTGAGCCATTAGCAGAAGGTTCGGGCTTCATTTATTCATCAATCATTCAGTGATTCAGTTTTCTACACAGCTGGTATGCAGGAAAACAGACAGACCGAGGCCTGACTCAGAGATTATCTGGAGTTTGGAGGAACTTCACGGCAACTCCAAGATTAAGCGTAAGGCCAAAAGACTAAACAGTTGACAGGAAAGGCATCTGAAACCTCTCCAAGTGAGAGAGGGCTGAGATGCCTTCTCAGTGTTAAAATATCAAGCACCTCAAAACAAGGGCAGACAAGGCCGGAAAAACCCTGCAGTGGCCGTAAAGCGGAAAAAACAAACATCTGTGTGTCCGTTGTCCGGCCTTCTCGAGGTTAGCGTGTAACTTTGATTAGCATTGGTTGATTCTGACCCTGGATATTCAACCACAGTCAGCTCTGAGCTCAGGGGCAGAGTTGATCATTAACAGGAAACTGTTGTCAGATTGTTGAAAATTACTGAGGCGGTGAAAACAAAAAGAAAACAAAAAGCTGAACTTTGTCAATTTGACACATGGAAATGTGAGCTGGATTTATCTGGTTTGTCTTCATCCATTCAAATTTTTGGCTCGTAAAGACAATTTTGCACCTGATTAAAGCGTAATAAACCCGCCGTCCCTGCAAATTACACTTCTAAACATTAATCAGCCATCATGTTAACGGTAATAAAATACACAAACTTTATTTCTCTGCATAAACATCCTCAGGAGCACAGCGAGGGATGTTGGAGAGATGGGAGACTCCATCTGCGTCTCCCTGCGTCAGCTTTATAGGGTAAACATTTTCCACCTTGTTAAATGTACCCCCTTTCACTGCAGTTGTTCACCATTTATCACGCAGCATGTTCTCCGCTAAAAACAGAGGACCAGACCTGTAGGGCTCTCTGGTGCGAGAAACGTTTTTTATAAGACAAGAGGAATGCAAGAGTCAGTTCTATAAACACTGGTGTTGCTAACAAGTCTGGGCATTTTCAGGGGGCACTTTGAGGAGCGGGGCTGCACGGGGGGGACATGGGAAGAGAAAAACCAAATACCGCACAGACGGTGATGGTGAAGGTACAGTCTGGGTGAAGCCACTTAAGAGCAGCAGGAGAGGAGACCACTGATAATAAATGCACAGGGAGAGAAAGAGAATGAGACAGAGACGAAAGAAAGCGTATCAGTGCACGTTGTGAGAAAGGTTAATACACTGCACTCATTTCTGAATCAGTGGGTTTCAGCTTTGGGTCACATTTTTCCGTTAGAGCTAACTAGGCCACACATCCTATGACAGAACAGTGACTTCAGTTGTGTTTTTAAAACTGAGCTGTGAATGGTGTTCATATGACTTTTAAATACACATAGTAACAGACTAAATTTGTCAACACAGTTTCAATCTTGCACCACAGCAGAAACTTGTCTCTTGTTTGCATTTAAAGGGGATGTATCGCATGCTTTTGGTGATTTTTCTGTTACTTTTTAATCATGTTATGACGTTGGATGTCTGTGTTAAACATGGCCAAATGTCCTAAACTTGACATATGATGTAAAAAATGCACCCTGCGAGACAAAGCCAGGATTTTAACTTGCTCTTAATGCTGTGTTTAAAAAGTTAAGAATCTATTTCCCCATCCAACTGATGCAAGATCTATCATTCATGCCTGAAACAGCCGTCTGTAGGTTTCCTTTGATGCTGAGGTTGTTCTACATGTTAATCACATAGTGCATTTGCATATTTCAGAGCAGATTCAGGCTTTAACATCTACAGATATATTTGAGAAAAGTTTTGATTTTGAAGAATGGCAAAATAAATAAGTGATAGAGCGGGGTCATCAGGAGAAGCTCAAGCTAAAAGCAGCCTGTTAGAAACCGAGGCTGAACTGAGCTCATGTATAAAGGTCAATATAAGATAAATAAGGAGTTTTTTTAACTGTTAATCATGCAAAGATGTCCCAACAGAGTCCTGGAATATAAAAATAGAACTGGAAGTGTGCATGTTACATCCTCTTTAAAAGTATTTGCTTAAGATCCCAAAGTGCTTTGAGTTTGCAGCAATAAGACAAAGCAAGTTTGCAATACTCTCTAGTAACATTTCCAACAAATGTCTGATTTTTCACATCTTTTCATAAACACTCATTTTCCCACCAAACACACCCTCCATAAATACAAGCATACAAGATGTGAATACAAGCTTAAATTGTTCAGCTTGAAAAACTTAAGAGCTGACATGTTAGCCGGCGTGATTCATGGGATGGAACAAAATGTTAAATATTTTTAGGTTTATGAAACAACAAACTTTTTCTAAAGGGGAAAAAACTCAGTGAAACTTTCTGTGGGCATATGAGGTTAACATTTAAACTGGTTGTATTGAGTAATAGTTAGACAAAAGAAATCTTACCACCAGGTCCACTTACTAACTTTTTTTTTTTGCGCTTTCGACCACATCTCGCATCGTCATTTATTCTCCATTTTAATCAAAGAGACAGAGTTTGTATAGTTGTATAGTTTGTATTGAACATATTAACAAAACAATATTTCACTAATTCAAAAGTTGTCCTGCCAGCAGTGAGCTTTAACTTTCTGCTGATGTCCACAGAGAGAGAGCGAGTGTCTGTCTGAAGGGGAAACCACTGCGAATCCCGCCAGAGCTGCTTGGAGACCAGCTGTTTGAGAAAAGTAAACAAAACACTGAGAGGAGGGGGACAGGAGTTCCTAACTTCCTGCATTGTTGCCCACAAACTGCGTCAGAGGTTCATTCCTGACAATGCAAACACACACACACACACACACACCAAGAGGAGCACATGCATAAACTGACAAGCAGTCGGCAGAGTTCAAAGTATTTGAAAACTGCTCCAAAAATGCATTTAAAGTTTATAAAAATGCTTTAAAAATAAGTAAGCGAGTGAATATTTTTTTATCATTTTTACATTTCACCCTTTTGACCTTCATTTTATTCGGCCGCACAGTTTCATGAATGAACCTCTCGACTGTCCCTTGAGGGTAAATGATTCATTTGAAGCTTGTGACCGAGGTTTTCTCTCCTCATGTCTCAGGAGAGAGAGAAAGAGAGAGAGA
>JANJYP010112185.1:0-13583 GCA_024605115.1 Rastrelliger brachysoma | reverse complement strand
GATACTGCGCCTCGATTCGACCGCGTGTGATGTTGCACGAGCGAGGATTAATCGGTTCTCATGAATTCCATGAAGGTACAGTCAGCATATCCGTGAACGGAGTGTCAGGCATGACACACACACCCACTGATACAAACACCCACATCAATCACGTTTGCAGGTGAGTAGGAAATGTGACCGCCTTTCCGCTCCCTCCAACTTGTGTTGTGTCTGTTTGTGTGTGATTTGGCTCACTCTTTGTATCTCGCAGAGTCCTTTCTCTCCCTCTCTCTCCTTCACGCTTTTGAGCATTTTCATTGGCGGGGATCTGGAGCTGAAGGCAGTTTGATGCGCTTATTCGACCGTGGTATGTGTTCAGTAAAGCCACGCTACATGTGCGCTCTGCATGTGCCGTGGAGAGCGCTGCCCTACTGATACACATTTTATGCAAAATACGGAGCGTGTGGTGCGGAGGGATGGTGAGATTGGAGGACGAAGCACATGGACAATAGGCGTGGCTCACCGTGACTGCTTGTTCTCTGACAAGCGGCGCTGCAAGCTGATGGTAAACACTGAGACATGCCAAACATCGTGCAGGTGCCAAGTTTAAAGCCCATGTGCCAAAGGAAACTGTTGATACACCACTGGATTTGGAACAACCGTGTACAGACACTTACTGTCGTAGTATGTTAAAATTTCGATTACAGATTAAAAAATGTTGCCCCATGTTTTATTATTTGTGCACTGTCTGGTTCTTTTGCAGTCAAAACAACTACATTTATGTTTATCAGTGAAGTAAGTTTTAACAGCTCTTCCTTTCACTCATTTAAAAGATTATATTTTTGTGGCACAAACTTATTTTAAGTGTGTTCAGCCTACGTCAAACTCTGTGACTTCTCAAACGAAGAAACAACTTGCCTCAGCTTGTGAAAAGCGCCCCTCAGTGGCATTTTAGGACATTGACACCTAAATAAGATTCTATCTGTCTATCTCGACCAATTCGACCCAATTATATTTCTAAGAATTCTTCTTTGAATAGTATTTAAACTGTGATATTGCAAATAATAAAAAAAACCCTAAAAGAAAATCTAATCTCGACTTTGCAGAGACTAAAATATGTTCTATAGGCCTATTTGATTTTTGTAGTAACTACAGAAATAGAAAACGTTTTAAAAAGATATAGCCTATAATTAAGCATGTTTTTGGTATTTTTTAAAAATGTGATTTATTTATGTATTACGTATTAGTTAAAATAAATCTAATATGTTACTAGTAAAGCTTTTTTTAAAAAAAATCAGATTTATGTATTTATTACGTTTTAATTAAAATAAATCTAATATATTACTTAACTTGATGAGATTTCTATATGTCTGTTTGTCTATCTATCTCTAGCGACTCCAATATTCCTTTAATTCCCATATCTCACTATTAGTCGCGTATTTAACAAGATATAGCTAGATATATTCAAATTGATTAGCCCAAAAATGATTATTGAGATCGTGATAATAAGATGATCATTATGATGGGCCTCTTTCGTGTAAATAATGAAAAAAATGAGTGATGTAGTAATGTCAGAGCTGTGCATGCTGGCTCACTAAATAGTACAGAGCCATCATTTATATGCTATAAGTAGTACATAAATTATGATACAGTTTCACTCTAAGTGTCACACTGAAACAGATAAGCTTATTTAATCATGTAAATACTCTCACTAATGTTTTTTGTTTGTGATTTCCATGTCATTGACAGGATGTCTGCTGCGCTCCTCCTTTGCGCCGCTTGGGGGAGCCACAGTGCCAGAAATGTTGCACGCTCGGTAGCTCCCATCAACGCCCCTGAGCTGCCGGGACACAGTGACGGATTGGCAACAAACGAGGGTAATCTGACAAATGACTGAAATGATCTCTGAGGCGTAAAACCAAATGGCGTGCGTTTCACAATCTGCTGTGCTGTCATAGCGGAGGATCTCTCCGAAGACTGGCCGTGACTTTGTTCTGTCTCCTCAGCTGCAAACTTTGTTGCGTTTGTCAGTCACTCCTCTTAATGCTTCAAACTTCTGGGGAATGCGCTTTCTCTTGAAGCCGAGGCTGGGCGAAGAAGGTAAGATTGTGTTCTTTACATAAATCATCTCCCATGCCGTGATTAATTAGATGTGTCTAAGAATAAACGGAGCTCAAATTGCGTCAATCGGGGTGTGTGTTTACTGTAATTTATGTGTGTGTGCGTGTGTCAGACTCACGCACCCATCATGAGAACACGTTATGGCAGGGCACGAGATAATTACAGACTGCTCCAACTGTTTGTGGACTGAGCAGAACAGAAGTCGCTGCCAACATACACACCTGCAAAGCACTGCTCGGCCTGAGGCTCAAAAGACAGTCTTCATCACCGTCTGCCTGTCAGTCACCCATCCCCGAGCCGCCCCCTCCCTCACTCACACACCTTGTTGACTGTGTGCTTTATGTGAATGATGCCAGTTAGGTGTGTGGCTAATGAGAGACTCTTGAGTTTATTCCAGGCCGAACCTCCCGGTTTGTTTTAGATTAGCTTCCAGGACGGTTGATTAAGCTCAGGAAACCAAAGCAAATGGGCAAAGAATGCAGAAAAATTTCCAGTAGGAGACTGTGTGGAATTAGCCTCATGATCCACAGCGGTTTTCTCTTCGTCTGTGCAGGAGAATTGCAAAACTAGACCCAACTTACTAAACATATACCATATACATATTTATATGCTAACCTCACATGCCAAAGAAGTAAATGAAAACTGTGTTTTTTTCCTGTTTCCTGCACAGTATTTAGTGCCCAGCTTTCTCACAAGGGCAGTTTTATGTGCAGGGAAGGAGGCATGGAAAAGAAGACCTTTCCTTTTGAGCTCACAGATTTGCAGTAATTACAGAATCACTTCCATATGTGGCTCTCTGGCTGCCTTCTCGCTGCCCCCACCACCCCTCTCTTCCCCAGTGTTCTCTCTCTTTCCCTCTCCCCTCTTTCATTTGCATTCTTCCCTATTCCTCATTTTTTCTGCCTTTTATTTTTTTGGCTTCCCTTCATGTACTCAGAGCATTTTTTGTAAAACCACAGCTTAAACAAAGTTTATGATAATCAGAACATCCTGGCATTTTTGGCAAACTGCTACACTTTTTGGTGATTCAATTAGACCATACTTGCCAAAAGAATAGAAAAAAAGAGTGTGTGCTTCAGTGAGAGAGGAGGGAGAGAGAAAAGAGACATGCACTGCAGAGGGGAAATGTTGAAGAATACAGAAATATGAAAAATAGGAAAGTAAAAGAATGGGAGCTCAGAGAAGAATTCGAGAGGCAGGAACGGAGTGTGAAGGAGGGAGAGGTGGAACAGAAAAAGAGGCAGAGAGAGAGAGGGAGGGAGGGCTGGAGTAATGCTTTTTGACAGAGGTGGGTTCAAGATGGGTTCATGGTGACATCATGGCTGATTTTTGAGGAAAGTATAGACAGGAGAGCCGTTCACCTTTCATTGGACACACATGTTGGGGAATAAGCAGAGCGCTCAACTGCTGGCACACATGCTGGTAGCTGTGTCGACAACCTCTGAATGCACCCCAAAAAATGCACAGAAGGCACACACACTCCCTTTTTATATTTTCTCCTCCTCTTCTCTCACTCTCACTCTCTCTCTCTCTCTCTCTCTCTCTCTCTCTTGCCTTCTATTTTTCCCTTAATGCAGTCAAAAAAAACTTTTGACTCTTTTGCTCCCTTCCAAGCTTTGTACTCATTTGTTTTTGTTAGAGAAGTACATAGTGGTATATGCCCATTGGTCCCTACACATACATCTCTCCTTTGCCATGAGTAACTCATTTTCCTGTGAGTAGTATTCCTCTGAGTATGTTTTTACTTCAAGGCGGTTGGACTCTAAATGAGTGCAGTTTGCCAGGCGGGATGAATGAGCTCCTTCATTTCACAGGATGTGTGTTTAAGTCTGTAACCAAGAAAGTGCAAGCAAGTGTATATTTGTATGTGTGTCTGTGTGTCNGTGTGTGTGTGTGTGTGTGTGTGTGTGTGTGTGTGTGTGTGTGTGTGTGTGTGTATGTGTGTGTGTCCAAACGACTCCTGAGTGGGGTGTGTGTACTCGCCCTGCGTCCCCTGCTTGTCTCAGTGCGGCACCAAACTTCACATGACATCAATCTGAATGTGGGGAAATAGTGATCTCATTACAGGCATCTTGTTACTGATTAAAACCTGCCGCCACAGGCACCAGCTCTCTGCGCCCCTTCTCACCTCCCCACCACCAATCCCATCACCCCCACCCTCTACAATCCATCGCTCTCTCCATCTCACCCTCCAATTTTCTTTCTATTTCACACCTCCTTTCTCTCACATTCCCTATACCAGTGGCCTTCTTTCCTCACCCTCTCTTTCTCTTTAACCCCTCTGACCTCACTTCCTCCCTCTCTTTCTCCCTCCATCATCCCCTCTTCTCTCTTCCCTTTTTCTGCCTTTGCTCCTTTTCCTCTGCCAGCGAGCCCCTGGCCTCTACTCCATTGCTCTGTGAATGCAAATATGTTGAATCTAAAGTGGAAACACACGACTGAGTATGATGTTTCTATGAATATTTCATATCTTCATAAACACACCCAGAGAAGCCGCAAAGCTACGCACTGAACAATGCCTGTGTTTGCCGGATGACTTCCTGTGAGGAATTGCCTCTGTGTGTTCGACTTTTTGTCAGAGTACACACTGTGTTAGGATTGATGTCAGGGCAGCACGTTATGATGTCACAGGCTGAAGTTAATGACATGAGTACGTTGGGGGCCATAGGCCATGTTTCCAGTGGTGCCCAGAGAGAGAGATAGCACCCTGATCTATCTTCATTATCCCCCACTCTGCAGCCTCCCAGACACAATGATCATAAATCTCTGCCTGGAGCACACTTCACTGACACTGAAACACAAACACTAGTAACCTCTGACCCTCTCCCTGCTACTGCCTACACACACTCATCCATGCACACAGACGCAAACAGACACACACATATTCGCAAGTGCAGACGTGCATGCTGTNACACACACACACACACACACACACACACACACACACACACACACACACACACACACACACACACACACACACACAAAGCCGAAGCACACATACATCCCTCCTTTCAAGCTCACTGTCATAATTTAATAAGGAGCACAGCATACACTGCGCTCTGACACAAATACTCACAACTATCCTCATGGTTTCAGTCAGATTGATGGTATTGCACTGACTGAAAATTCACACTTCACATCATTTTTATGGCTAACACAGAACTACTTTTACTATGTTCTATGGCTGTATTTACCTTCTTGTTTCATATTACACAATTGCTGATTTAGAACTGCTATATAAACAGTTAAGGGATTTCGATTAGCCTTAGCGGCCTCATAAGCAACACATAAATCAAGTGTAAACGAGATAAGGATCAGCTGAAGGGCCTTTTGCAGTATGGCTTAGATCTGTGCTTTCTGAATATAAGGTTTCTGTAAAAAGGCAACAGTACCTCTCACTGCTTATCCCTCCATTTACCCTGATTATGTACTGGCAAATCCATGTCAAAAAATGTATGAGAGAACATTTCAGTAGGCTACCGCAGAGCATGTGTGGTTATAAAGATCGGAAGCATATAGAAATGAATAGGAATACTTTATCCTGGAGATATATTGTGGTCAGCGTCTCTGAGGATATGATCTCTGAAAGTATCAGACCTGTTTCTCTGATTTAGAAACAAAATAAGCAGCAGGTATAGCAAGTCATTAGGTAACTGGAAATATCAAAAGTATAGTTTCACATGTGGTATTGGCAGGAAATCCTGCTTCAGACTATAAGACTTAGGATAGTGTGAAATGATGCATGGCCAATATGCCTGATGGGCATCATTTTTGGTGAAGTCTCAGAATAAGTAGTGCATGTATAAGTTGGCAATTGTTTAAAAGCTTGCTGCACTTACTTGGTTTAAAATTGAGTTAGGCTACATGTCTCTTAGTTTAGTCAGGAAGAACCATGCATGACTACATTAACTTGTTTTTTCATTTCTTTACAAAAATGTAGTTGACCTATGCTCTGCTGAAGAAAAAGTGCCCGTTGAGGTGCCAGTTGAGGTGTGCCTTCTCCTCCCAGTTCTGAGGTTTGAGGTGCTCCTCACAACCAAAACAACTTGAGAAACATTACATTCAGAAAAACAGGGCACACGCCCAGAACCACAAACACATAAACACAGATCTGAAACATATGATCTCATATGGAGAGAGGGGCACATTCAGGGGCACGCCCAAATCTGTCGCTGCTGCTGCCGCCACTGCTACACAACTCTGCCATCTCACACGGGACTTCCCTGCAGCTGATGTGCCACCGCAAGTTTCACTTAAGGAACTGAAGTGATTTACATACAGAAACCTGCAGTTTTTCTGATTTTTGAAAAATATTCCCAACTGCATAATGGTTTGCAGGATGTTGACAGATGTGTATCCTGAAAAATGTTTTATTCCAGCTTTGAATGCCAAATTCTGGTTTTCATTTATCCTCAATAAGTGCAGAATGTTTTCGATATTCTGTCAGCTTTCTTTGTGTACTTACAAAGAATATACTTGTGTTCTTACTTCCTTATTTAGTTCCAAAAGGGTCCCCATAGGTGCTTACAGTATTAGTATACTGGTACTGGTAATAAATAGTAGTGATTTATTATGACTGCTCAGGGAAGATTGTCACAGAAACACTGAAAAGTAATAAAACATAGTGCCAAACGCAAATATGAGTTAGACACAAATAGCACATACAGTACATGGTTGTACTGAGCAGACAGGTAGGGCAAAAGTCCATTATGATCATTCCATAAATTGATCACATAGGGAATAAGTGACAAAGTGAAACTACTTAGTTGTTCTTGGAAGAGGAAACCTATTGGCTCACTATTAAAACAGTGTCTGTATTAAATCAAAACATTATAAAGTGGATGATATGTGGTGCTCAGGATACTATAACATCATCTCCTATTGAACAGCAAATTTATTGATTAAACACAAGTGATCTGAGATCATGATATGGCTCTGCATATCAACATGCACAAACAGTACAGTAGGTAAATCGACTCTTTAGCCAACAAGATGAAGGAGAGAAAAAGAATTCACCCAAGAGACAAAGAAGGGAGAGAGAATTAAAAACAGAAACTTAAGCTCTCTGGGCCTATTTCTTCCCTCCAGGCATTTTGTGGCTTGTGAAAAAATGTGCTGTATATTTGAAGTGTTGGGTCACGTGACAAAGGAAGGCTTTATGAATCAAGGAGTATAATTATTTCTTAGTGAGTGAGAGAGTGAGTGTGTCCCTGTGTTTGTGGAGTGAAAGAGTGATTTTTAAGAGGTAGAGACTGAGAGAGGAGGAGGAGGAGGAGTGCAAGGGGGGAGTGAGGGGGAGAGGGAGAGAGAGAGACGGAGAGAGAGAGAGAGAGAGAGAGAGAGAGAGAGAGGCTCGCTGTTACTCTGTCTTTGCTGTCAGAAGGACTCTGATGAACGTACACACGTCTTTTCTCCCTTTTCCCTGGCTAGCTCTGCTCATCAAACCCTCCCGTCAAGAAATTCATCTGTCTGTCTGCCTCACTTACACTGGAGCTGGTGAGTAAATTACACTTTGAAAGTTTAGAAACAGTAATTTAAGTCATTGTTTGTCTTCCTTTTCCTCATTCTCTCTTTGTTAACAGAGAGAGAGAGAGACAGAGAGAAAGAAGGAGAGAGAGAGAGAGAGAGAGAGAGAGAGAGAGAGAGAGAGAGGCTGCATTTTTTTGTGAATGGTTCGACAGTTTTAATTGGAGACAGAGATTGAGCATGCACGACACTTGAGAGGCTCGGAGACAATTAATCATTATTTTACCAAAACCCAACTAGATTTTCATGTGTAAACACTAAAACATCCTAACATATGTTTGTTTGCACACAGTACTCTTATGTTTATTTTATTATGTTTTATTAATGTGAGAGTGACACTGAGTTTATATGAAAACATACTTGAGCATGTGTGAGTGCCTGTGTGCACATATGTGCTTATTAGTGAGTGTTTCAAGTGTTACCCAGCGCCTGTGGAGCTCTTTATTATTAGCATATGTGCGTGAGTTAGTGTGTACATGCTTGCATGTGTTTGATGTCGATGAATGTGTATTCACCAGAGGAGTCACCAGTCCTTGACCTGTTTTTTTTTATAACCAACATATGAACACTTGGAAAAGAGAAGCATTGTTTTCCACCATTTTAAACATCAGAGACTAATTCCTGTGGAGTAAGGTGTGTCTGTAACTCTGCTCTTTTTAGTTTACATGGAGGTTTATTCATTGTGTTCCCATAGTTAGCAGCGTGTCATTGAAGATTATTTATTGATGCTGGCATATGTGCTAGGTTAACAGGTTCCACTTGTTACAGCCATGTGTAACACAGTGCAGTTAGTGCTGCATGATTTAGATATCAGATAAAAGATCCAGCACCTGATGTCACAGCATGTTTTCATTTGTTTCGTGTGTCCTTATTCTTGCAGTATAGCTTTAGTTTATTGCTCTGCAGAGACTGGTCAGTAGGTAAAACTCTACAGCTAAACTGCTTTGGCTTTGCACCTGCTGTCCACTTCTTATATCCCCTAGTGTATCTGACATAAGTGTGAAGACTGAATCATAGTTTGATTGAAGATTATTGAAAAAACACTCAAATATGCTAGTGAGGGGTACCTGCTAAAGGCATCCTTTGTCATCTGGTTTATCAGTTCATGTTATAGTCAGTGACATCTAGAGTGGAATTAAAGGGAGCTCATCTTTGAGGCAGAGTAATATCACTGTGCTCTCCTCCTCCAGAGCACCACCCATGGGTCTTTTTTTCGAGGGCAAGGTGTCCATGATGAATAGCTTTACCTTCATGGTGTTCAGTCACAGCCTTGTGCTTGTCTTCAGTGACAGATTGGAATCAATTATTATTTGTGCTTGATGTTACACATGCTCCAGATGGGTCATTAATGTGTCATTACTCATAATCGCTGCACTTGTGACCATAAGTCTGTTGAATTTTTTTTTTTTTTTTTAGTTTTATTGCACTCACCAAAAATATCTCATTTCTGTTGTGATTATTCACGTTAGGCAAAAAATTGCCTTAAAACTTTAAAATGTGTTTGAAACAAAAGCATAAAATAATTTCTTCTTTATTAATAGTGTGCTCCATGCGGTAGTCTTTCAGTCATTTATGCCATCAGAAAAGGAATTAAAGAAGGAGAAACAACAATGATAACATTATAAAAGCTTCTCTATTGCAAAATCTGCCAACAGTCATTCTTTGTAGCATGTCTTTGAGCAGTAAATCTGGGAGTTGCTGATACCTGTCTTTTTCTGGAATTTCTATAGCAATTAAGGCCAAGTGGTAGGGAGGGGTTACACAGGTGGTTTTGGGGGATTTCAAGGAGCTTTCCACCACCATACTATAATTAACAAGGAAACTATCTGCGCACCATTTCCTATGTCTATTTTTGCAGGTGTGCTGCTCTGATTGTGAGGATTTACATTTTCAGCCTGTTTCTGAGTCCTCATTAGAAGATTTTGTGGCAAAAACTTCTGCAAACGTGTGTGTTTTGCATGTTGTGCCTGCATGTGTGTGTTTGGGCCTGCTTGTGTCTGAGTTTTGCTTTGACTCCTCAGGCAAAAATCAGTGGTGGTGAAACCAATCCATTACACATCTCTTTATACAGAGAAAGGATTGTTTTCTCTCTGAGTTGAAGGAGAGAAACGCCTACATAGCATACCTGTATTAATCCCCTTAGTAATTACAAAATGAGACATACTTATTGCGCCATCCATACCCTTCAGATCTGGAATAACTATCATATAGTTATGTCTTTTTTATTTGTTTGCTTTATTTCCTGTCTGTTCTCAAAATTTGTATCATAGTCTGTCTTTGCCTTTTCCTGTTGTGGCGTGTTTTCTTGTTTTGCTGGACTCGCTGCTGGAGTCTCCATGTTGAGTACTCCAAAGTACTCTACCACATCATGGAAACAGCAAACTGTCAGGATGACTTCATCATGTCACAAAGTGTTTTATGTCTAACTGTGAGTTCTCACTCTTTCCATACTTTTCTCCACCACTGCAAGTCAACACAGGCTGTTTTGTGACATTATGTTCAAACAAAAAAGAGAGAGAGAGAACAAAATTAGACGAAAGGATTAATGTTTGATGATTTATAGGTTACAAAAACAAGGATTGCATAATGATACTCCCCAGTAGCACTCCTGAAAAACAATACTTCTTGAACTGACAAATGATTATGGTGAGGTGCTGCTTTGCATTATTGCTGTCAGCAAATACGTGTTTGTGTGATACCAAGAGCAGGCAGGCAGATGTCAAACAAGTTTGAGGTGAAGGAATGCAGGTTTGTTTGGAGACACTGGACTGTCTGTCACTGTGGGTGTCTCTCCCAGTGCCATTAGCCAGGCACTTGTTGAAAGACTGGGAGCTGTCAGTTTTGCAACAAATAATAAAGTGTTAAAGATATTGTTTTCACAGACAAAACAGCACTGATGCCAAGATCAGATAGTGCTCCTGTGATTCTGTTTCAGTATGAACATTTTAATTTGCCTGTGACAGTTCTAAGTCAATAAACTGCTTTCTAATTGTAATGTTTGGGCATATTAAGCCGTGATGATAAGGCTAAATATTAATTTTGCTCCAAGCAGTTAGAAAGCCTGTCTGTCAATTCAGTGAGGACACATGAATTGTAAAATAATTGTTTTACTGATGTGGTAGTATGATTTACCCACGACCCAAAACTTAGGCATAACCCTTTCTGCTTCAAACAATTTCTTTTACAAAGTTACCGAACATAAATCACTCTCTGCTGTTGACAATAAGAAGACTGTGCCTCGAAGACATGCTCAGTTTTCTGTCAAAAAATGAACAGGAGTAGGCAAGTCAGAGGCGGAAAAAGAGTGAGGGCTCTGTGATTCTGCCAAGCTTTCCTGCCAGGATACATGGTACTGTTCATTTATCTTGAGGCTGTAAATTTACATTTCAATCCTTCCAGTAAAGGTTTTGACTTGCTGCTATGTCCTAGCTGATTGACATATATTTTTATTTTACCTTGCAGAAAATTTCTTGAAATTGCATATTGTGGCATGTTAGTGAGTTCAGGAAACCAAAAGAAAACCTGTACACTCACGCAATCACACTTGAGCAAAAGTGAAACAGAAAAGAGTCAGAGCCCACTAGTGACAGAGAGCAATGAGAAGAAAACTTCAAACACAAACATACAAATAAACATATAAATATAACATTGCACACAATTACAGTAAAACAGTTTTTGTCTGTTCCTTGACTGGAATATGAAACATCCTCCAGTAAACAAACCAGGGCAGCGATGGCACCCAAAATCCTGCTCATATACGCCGAGTAATCACCTGTGGTTTCTTCTGCTGACTAAAAAAAAACAGCTGCCTTTCTTGGTTGTGTGGTGCAGAACTTCCTGAGATGCCGTGATTTATTTGTTATGTTTGACTACAGTTCTTATTGCCTGAGGGGCCTTGCTCCATCACAACGGTTAAGGCACAATTGTTGTTTTGCTCACAGAGGATTTGATACCCTTTGTTTGACAGACATTCAATCTGTGGGAACTGCGCTCTCTCACTCTCTTGCTCTCTCTCTCTCTCTCTGTCTTTTTTTTTTTTTACTCTTGCTTGATTCTGTGCTCTGCTCTGTCTTTTTGTTGAAATCTAAACTCTTCAGCAAACAAGAGAATCCTATTCTCTTTTAAGCGTGCCTGGTCTTGTGGTGCTGTCTTTAAATTGCTAGCTTGATTGATTTCATTTCATTTGCTACATGGCTTTTGGTCCTGATAAAATCAATGGGTTATCTCAAGTGTAACCAATGAGTCTACTTTAACATGATGAACTACTGTGAGGTCTGACACTCCACTATTTACAGAAACAACCAAAGCAAATTTAAACCCACTACAGTGCATGTCTTAGGCAATGATGGAAAGTCCCAGCAGCAGCCCTGAACCCACCCATAGCTGGCCCTGGTACTCCTTGCCTGCCTGGCCGCCTGCTGCCTCCTGTGTGCCCCCCAGGCTCAGGGGAAGTGGGGAGGCCCTCAATGCCCATTTGGCCCTGGCTAACAGGGGATGAGGTCACTCCAAATTCCCCTTATCCCCTTATAGCCCCAGACGGGCTGGCGAAGTGAGCCTACCACAGGACCCAACATAAAACATAAATGGCTCTGTAAAAAGCTGCTGGGCTGATGTGACTCATTAAAAACACTGGCGCCAACTCTTTTATTAATTCATTATTGTGTTTGGGGAGAGTAAAGTTACTGGGTTCTATTTTAAAAGGCTGTGTCTCTGTGCTCTTTAGTTATTTCTTTCTTTGTTTCTTTCTTTCCTTCTATGGCATGTGTGTATGAATATACAGTGGCAATGTGGTTTGTTGTGGTACAGTAAAATTCTCAGAGTGGGCTGCACATTTGTGGATGTCAATACTGGATTATTATATATTGATTAATATACAGTTGTTCCTGTAGCAATATAAAAATCACATGCATTAGTTACACTCTCTGGCATGATCCTTCCCCACAAGTCTTCCTTTTTCTCTTTATCCTTCTCCCTCTTCTCCCAGCACTCGCAGACAGATTGTGCTGCCTTTATGAGGCCTGCTTTGAGTTCATGAGGCAGATACCCAAACGGGCCAAACGCTGGCCAAGTACATACTCGTAACACACATACATACATGCACGCCCACATTATGGGGTGTGTGTTGCTGGCAGTTTTGTTTTTCCAGTCTGTACCTCTTCTCCCATTAGGCTCACTGTGAAATCTTTAGTGATGTTTTTGTGTGTTAGCCACACAGTGGAACCGCCACACAGGGTCATGGTACAAGTTGTATAAGCAGTAGAGGGATGGAAACGGGGTGCGGGTGGGGGGAGGCGGAGGAGAGGATTGAATATAAGGATATGATTATGGGGAGGAGATGTGAGGTAGGATAGAAAAGGGGGGAGGTCATAGTACTTTGAATGAGGAACAGATTGAAAAAGGGAAAGAAAGCAAGAAATAAGGAGAAAAAGACAAAAATAAAAAGAAAGATGGCAGCATGGCTGTGTTGGCAGGGATGGGGGTGGGTGCCTATCGGCGGCTGCTCCTTCCTGAAACGTGGCCACCCGAGCCTGCCTGGGCCCTGGATGCACATGTGGAACAGTTTACTGTAATGGAACTCTAAATTAGTGGTGGTTTGAAGCTGCCTGCAGCAGTAGGGTGTAATTAACTGNTGTGTGTGTGTGTTACTGGGTGCACTCACACATGTGTGGAGTTTTTTTTTTCTTTTTTTGAGTGCTTGATTGCATGTGTATGTGTCTCAGACAGTGTGGTGCATATGTGTGCGTCTTGGAAAGCTCTCCCACTTTTTCCTGGGCTCGGCGCCACCTCTTAGTGCCCCCCAGTGCCCAGACCCTGTCACTGTTCCTCTGTTATGGGTTTTTTGCTCAGTTCAGCAGTTCCTTAGACCCCCCTCTCCACTTGCCCCCCTACTCATTTCTTTGTTTATACCGAATTCATTACCAAGATTTTTTCCCTGTCTTCTCTCCCGGATTCAC
>JANJYP010112181.1:0-30915 GCA_024605115.1 Rastrelliger brachysoma | reverse complement strand
AATACTTGTAGGTGGAGATTTCAAATTAAATCCATCCCTGAGACATTTTTTTTATTAAGGGAACATCATCAAACAGTTAACTGACACATAGCGTAACAGATCAGATAACAACGGCACACAAAAACAATTGTTCATTCAACCTGCAACTACATAGTTTCAGTTATTGTAGTATCCATGGCAACCAGCAGAGTTATAATAACAGAAAGCCTGAAAAAATCTTCAACATGACAAACATCATATCAATCAATCAATCTTTATTAATATCATGCCAAATCACAACAATAGTTATCTCAAGACATTTTCCACATACACCAGATTCAAACCGTACCCTTTAATTTAATTTAAAAAGACATAAATTCCATGGACAAGTATAATGAAAAAAGTNAATCTTTATTAATATCATGCCAAATCACAACAATAGTTATCTTAAGACATTTTCCACATACACCAGATCCAAACCGTACCCTTTAATTTAATTTAAAGAGACATAAATTCCGTGGACAAGTATAATGAAAAAAGCCTATTTATTTTTATTCAGATAGATGTTATCAAAACACATTTACTATCTTAAAACATCACATTTTCACTGAGAATAAAATAAATCCCATGTTGTTTGTTTTTACAGACAGAAATTTGACAATAATGTGGACATAGGCCAATGGAAAATAATAAGTCAAACATAAAATTAAAAAGAAACAGGCATCTCACAATTTTAGTTATTTTGAAAGCAATACATTTTGTGCTGTGAATAAACATGTCATTAATCATTTTAATGTCAAGCTGGGCTGATCTGAAAGGCACTGTTCTACATAATCGGTCCTTTTAGTTTTGATACTTTATTGGTGAAAATAATAATAATTTACTTGAATAAAAATTTGAATGCAAGACTTTTATTGGATTCCTATTCCTACTAAATAACAGTTTTATTGTTTTTGTCTCTGCTTATTTGAATTAGGCTTCATTTTGCATTGCTGCTCAATAAGTGGCAGAGACATAGTTAGAAGGTTCAATGCCCTCAACTAACAACAATAAACAACTATGTACTTGTGACACTGCGGGTGCCTTGTATAAAAAAAGCCAATAAATGCCATACTGAATGTTTGTGTGTGTTGAAGTTTTTGTTAATAAGGCCTGGTATGTCTCATTCCTCATCCCACCTGCTTATTATCTGACCCCCTTCCTGCCCCTCCCGTCCCCCCTGTGGAGAGTGTGTCAAACAGACATCTGACCTGTCTTACTGGGTTTCGTTCCGGGTCACTCCTCCCAGTGAGTCTTTGGGTCACAGGCATGTAAAAATGAAGGGGCCCTGACATCTCTCTGGTGGAAACACTCACTGGCTCATTTTCATGCAGACTGTGAGTGTTGACATGTAAGGACTAAAGGGATAAAGATCTAATTTTACAGTGTGTAGGATTTTTTTCGGTTGTGATGACCTGCACACAGCAGTACTCATGTCAGGGGTTGTTTGAAGCCGCTGTAACAATCCAAACAAAATCAGACAAGTACTGTACACTCTCATAGCCTTTTAAAACATTTGGAACAGCAAAAGCAAAATCATGCAGCTGACTAAGTTATCCCACATAAACTCATGATGTTGACTCACTGATGTTTTTATTTTAGGTCAGAACAAGACGTAAAATTGTTTATTCTTGCAATTTTCACCCCTAAAAGTCATGTCAGATTTATTTCTTTAATACTGTACCATTGAGGCTCCCTTTTGAATTAGTGGTATGACGTTTGCACCTTTTCACCCTTATGATGCAGCATGCTCTGTGGGAGGAGTTGTCAGGGTGAGAGTTAAGACCTTTACTCAGTTACATTTTCCCATGGGCCCCAAGAATTCCAGTCCCTCCTGTATGGACAACACAGGACATACCTCCAGAGGCGATGAAGGGTTTGGGGGACAAAGCTTTCTTTCACAGCTCCAGCCTGGAGCCCAGGTGAAGGGAGAGAAGCCAGTCATTTGATTCCCACCCTAGGTTCTGTCATGGGAAAGTGTAAGAGCCATAACTCAGGAGGAGAGAGAGGGATGACTGACTGAAGAGAGGAGGGAGAGAGGATGTGATGAAGAGTGGGAGAGAGATTAAAAGAAAAGTGAAGATATGGGGTGTCAGGTTAAGAGAGAAGAGAAAGAGTTAAAGGGAGGTGGAAACAAAATGGAATGAGAAGTGAGTGTGCAATGTTGTGGTCGGAGATAAATGAAAAAAGTGGGAGAAAAGTGAGTGCAAGGCATCGCAAAGGGGGTGCTGCTGTAGTTCAGGGCAAATGAGGAAAACCACAGAGGGAGTCAGTGGAAAAAGGAGGGGGTAGTAAAACTGTAAAGGAAAAAAGGGATGTAGGGGAAAGGATACATGGCTGTATGTAACTCGTCGTCTTACACCTCAGGACACTGCTGCAGCCCTTCAGGCTTAAGAGCTGTGGGCAAATAGATAGCACATGGCAAGCTGGATAATAGCAATGATATACTGTATTCTACAGAGTCCACATAGATTATTTTAAGTAATATTGCAGACACAAAGCAAATAGGTAAGGCTGCAGCGCTCACTCTCTACATCTTAGCTGGAAATATTAAGATCTGCACTACGTTGGATGAATAGGTGTCAAATGAAAACTCTAACCGCATTTATGGTCCGGTAATAGTCTGATGTAAAGCTTTGTCGCTTCACTGGGTACTGCAAAAATTTACAGCCCTTGACTTTGCGTGGCTCTTTAATGATCCCAGTAATGCCATCAAGTGTACTAACAAGTGTTTCTTGCTCTGACAAGAAATGTGTCACCACATTTTTCCCTCAACAGTTTTAAAAATTTCAATAAATGAAACTCATTTTGGGATCTTTTCAGGTTTCCTTAAGTCAGCAAGGCATACCAGAGAGGAAAAAGTCCTATAAAGTGAAATCCACACGAGCTCTTCCAATGGAAAGTTTCAGCCCAGTATCCTCCACATTTTTTTTTTTTTGCCATGATGATATGTTGTGCAGATGTTGGGAAAAGCTTTCCATCTCACTGCAAAGAATAACAGCAGCAGCGGAAGTCCCTCAGGAGAGGTTCACGCTCTGAAATGCACACGCACACACACACACACACACACACTCACAAACGTGCACAAACACATGAATTTGCAGACATAAACTCAAACACCTTTGCATTTTTAGACAAGTCATCGAATCAGACAGTCTCTCTCCTTCTCTTTCTCACACACACACTCACTCACACACACATGCTCTCCATCTAGCCTGAGAAGACACTTTTTCTTTCATTCGCAGGTTCCTGTAGAGAAACATGCTCCTCACATTGACACATTAAAGAAATTTGAAGACTGTATTTTTGATTAATTGTTTAGTTTAAAATCCCAAAAAGGGAAAAAAAATACTCATTGCATCTTTTGTCTAAGCAACAGTTAACAGGCCAAACAGATTATACTTGTAGTGATATGAGAAAAACTCCCTAACCAAACATTTTATTTGACAAATTCCATTCCATTTAATGTTGACCGTGAATCAAATGACAATGTGTAATGACTGCTAAGCTCGTAATCACAAATCCATGGGGAATTACCACCCAACTGAGTCTTCACTGAGCTGCGGAATGGTTCAGCATCTTTCAGCTCATTGTTTATCATTTTACAGCCTATAACATGACTCTTTTGAGCCGTCTCACTGTCTTCATCAGTGTTGTCTTTAATGTAGTAAATGGACTGCATCCATATAGCACCTTTCTACTCTTTTGCACTACAAGTCTCACACAAACATGGCAGCAAGCGACCATATAGGTGCTATTGCAGCCATCAGAAGCTATTTGGGGTTCAGTAACTTGCCCAAGGACACTTCGACAAGTGGACTGGAGGAATCGATCCGCCAGTCCTCCATTTAATGGACGATCTACCTCCTGGGCCACAGTCACTCTAAAAGCTCTCACACTTGGTCCACATTGAATACCTCTACTTTGGCAATGTGTGTGAATCACTAAACTGCTGAGGCTTGCATGCTTGTGTTGCTCACACAGGGAACATTACAGTGGCATTGCTGCAGCTGCGAGCCACTTCTTTATACAAAAAGTTTAACTTTGATGTGAATAATAAAATGTTTCATATCATTTCACTATAAACTATATTTGAAGTGAACTCAACACTCTTTCTGACAGACATGTGTCTGGTTGGGACTACATCTGTGTTAGCCACACACACTCCTCTCACAGGACAGATTTGTTAAATTATATTGATTATATCCGCTTGTTAAACACCCACTGTCACCACTTGAAGGGTAGAAAAACCCTGCAAATGAAACCAAGTTCCTCAAATGAGCCAAACACATAATAAGCCTCCAAACTATTTTCCAGGAGGGAAACTGACAACAAAGCAACACGAAATCTTTCTCTGGAAGCAGGTAAAACAATAGGCAGAAGTCCCAGTTTGAACTACTTTCAAAGAAAGCAAGGAGGAATTGAAAAAAACAAAACTTTAACCTTCGCAATGGAGTGCGATGCCAGAGTGTGCACCATGCAGGCTGACCCTCAATGGCATCTTTTATAACAGATTCCACACATATTAAAACTAGACTGAAATGTGTGATATTGCATGTATTTTGCCAATATGGCTATCAACACATCATTTTCACTGTCTATTTTGCTGAAAGCCATTCATGTCACAGAGAAAAAAATTGGCGAGACTCTCTAGGTGACATGAAGGAGCAAGCTTTGTGGCTGCTCCAATCTGTTAACAGCGGCAGACAAATGAAAAACAAGAGGTTCAGACACATTGCTGACGCAACCTGTGTCCCAGCCCTAAGAACCCACTTTACACTTCAGCACCAAACAGGCAAAGTTAACCACCAGCTACTGAAGAAAGTGGATCATTTAGCAGCTGATCAGCACTTATTTCAGAACAGCTTATTGGGATGATGAAGGTTATGGAGCTATTATTAATGTAATCATTTGCACATGTACTGTTCGTGCTTTGACAAAATGTCAAAAGTCAAAATGTTCCATGAAACGGTCTATAGCACTCAATAAAATTTTGGAACATGGAAGGATGACAAATAAACAAATAAATAAATAAATGTTGAAATGGAAGCAACAGAGGCTGCAATATCCTGACTTTTATTCCCAAGTATGATCCACAATCCAAAAACACTGAGTCTTACATTTCCAATGATACAATCACTTACATTTTTTCATCAGAGCACCTGCACCTTCAAACGCACACCCAGTCTGAAATTCAGCCCAAGCCATCAGGATGATTTTCTCAGACTTTAGAAAACTCCCTCCAGAGTCACAGAAGACAGTTAAACTTGTTTTCACTGGCTGAATGGCAGCCTACTCCCATCTTCATATGCAAAACAATTAATTAAAAGTTACTGAAACTATGAATCAATGAATCAACTCTTATTTCAGGACTACAGGGTAATGATTTATATCGATAGTTCAGCAAGATGAGCTCAAGTCATGTAATCAGGGTGATGTGGTTTCAAATGCTATGATTTGCAATGCACAAAAACTTGACTGACTTAAAGTCCAAAAGACATTTGTATGTAAGACAGCTTCCCATGAACAGACCAAGTTAATCCCAACAGAATGCAAAGCAACGTATGCCTTGAGTGACTTTCGATGGAACTTAATAGAGGGAATGCTGTCGAATTGCTGGTGACGGAGTTCACCATAAAATTACAGATGGAGTCAATTTTATGATCCTCTTTCACAGTAGTCAGCGGGAAATGAGAGCTTTGCTTTCATGGTCATAAGCTGAGCAACAGTTTTACTGTGAGGAAAATTCCCGAGCTCTCCTGAATGATTTGCTTCTGAAATGTTTGTAGTTTCTCCACCTTACACATTTGTTACCTTTTATGTTACAATAACAGGAAATTTAAGGGTGCAGAGTTTCAGCTGCATGACCTTTGGAGTAGAAAAGAATCCTCCTCCCTGTTTTTTCTGGGATTTCCTCATCAAGTAATTCAACATATTTCTTAGAAGTGCAATAGCATAGGCACAAACTCATGATGAAACCATACTATAAATTTTGCAAACTATTTATATAACATTTAAGAGGGACTACACAGAATGAATTCCATATGATAGCAAGTGAAAGATAAATCAGCCTTGCTAAAAAAAAAAAAAAAAAAAAATCTGTGAATTTTCAAGAGAGCAGCAGTAATCCCTCTGACTCTGTCCCACACCTGACTGACTGTCAGCCTTTTCCATGATATCACTGCTGGCTTTAAGATATAGAGAGTTTCCTTTGTTTTCCAGTGCTCTGCTCCTCCAGCGCAAGAAGGGAGGAAGATGAGAGGAGGCTTGGTGAGGAGGTAGAGCAGGCAGGCATCTTTCAAATAACACGATATCAGCTGTGCTTTTATCAAACCCGTGCTGGAGTCTTGCCTCAGCTCACCAGCCCAAACATGTCCTCCAATATCACTTCAGTCTCACCCTGTAGGTTATCTCTAGCTTTTCTCAGATCAGTCATTCAAACAAACACCAGAGTTCACTGAACCTAAAGTGGGTGCCACTGCTGTCATAGAATAATATATATTTTGGTGAATAAAAATATAGGACATTTAATTGGCAACCAAGCCGCACCTCAAAATGCTCTCCAGCTGAAGCACATCCTTGCTTAACTGCAGCAATGTGCGGGACAGATGTCTGTCTGTGGCACAGGAGGTAGCATTACAGTAATGAAATCATCTCTTAAAACACTCCTATCCTTTCCCTCAAGAAAAAAATAGCCAAGAGTCTTTAAGAAGAAGAAGCAGCGCTGTAGGTCTTAAGCTTGTATTTAAAGAGGAATAATCACAGGTTGTGTATTTGGCACCAAGAGGCAAGAGGTTGGCTGCAAATCTCTCCCCGATCTGACACTAATGAGCTTTTGTATAAACATTCGGAGCACCCGTCGTTTGTTCTCAACAGACTTTATTTGTTTTCAGTCGTAAACTGTGTAGTCCACGATATGCGAGATCAGTCCAAGTTCCTGTCTTCAAATGGCTGCTTCTCTGTACTCTCTGCCATAACAGTAGCCAAGCACTACGTCTCAGCAAGACACTGGTACATGCACATTCATATACACACACACACACACACACACACACACACACACACACACACACACATACACACACACACATACACTCAGCACACAAATATGTGCTAGCCTGGTGAGTAGGTCAATAAGTTAGTCTGGTTTTACAAAAGCCTTTTTATGACACAGACAGAATTAATTAAATCGTGCACTACTCATGCTGAATTATGGCATTTTAAGGTATAAAAAATGGAAGTGCAGTTTTTATGATTTCAAATCAGTCTTATTTAATAAGTTCAAATCCCTCATAGTTTATATATTAGTAACAAAAACTGAGCACTTAACTTCAAAAGTGACTATCAGCAACTCACATTCCCTATAACATGAAACACTACAGGAAATTTCAAAGTACTTGTAACTCCTACTTGACAACCAGTGTAGAAGATATCTTCAGCTGTTAATCTTACATTTCACTTTCTTCAATCCTGTGTGCTCTGAGCACATGGTGTATTAATTAAGAAACAATGCCCTCTTTCTCAGCGACAGAGAGGAAAGGGGAGGAAGAGGGGAGAATGAGGGGGAGAGAAAGAGACAGACGGAGAGACAAGGAGGAGGAGTAATGAAGCACATCCCTTCTCCATATTGTAATACACTTAACCCAGTTTTATGAGGAATTAGTGAAACCCTGTTGCTTTAAAGTAAGCTACCCTAATACTAGAAGGAGACATGGATGTAGTACAACCATCTAGGACTAATAAGCTGTTAAAGGGAAAGGAAAATTAATAAATCACAACTACTGCAGAAACTAAATGTCAAAACCGCAATACTAATACACTTAGTTGGTTTGTTTTTTTTAACTTGTCATGTGTATTTCTTGATTTACGAGGTTTCATTCATATAAAATGTATGCTAAGTATTAAAATACTTTCTATGCCAACGTTTCTGTTTTGTTACTGTATGAAACTCATGCAGTAGTTCTTACATTTTGCAATATTCAACTACTTTTTATGGTACATAGACCATTAAATGTCCCAATCTGAAAAATACATTTTCATAACACTTAAAACATGATTTGCTTAGCTAATGAGTGACAGTTGACAGTTTTTAGGTACACAACCACCCCCACATCTGTATGCCAGCTGCCAAGTCAAGTTAAACCAAAAAAACAAAAAAAAATAGCAACTGTCCAAAACACTGTACAATCAAAACATAAAAACACAGTAAAAGTTATACAGATAATTCTCGGTGAGGCAGCTATTTCCAGAGTTTGGGGGGTTACAATTGCAAAGGCATAGTCTCCCCTATGCCCCAATCTTCCTTTGATGGGATGTGTGGTTGTAAAAAAAAATCAGAGAAATATTTTGGTGTGAGCCCATTTGATGATTTGTTATGACTATATCAACCAGGCGGTGTTTGTTTTTTCCATGAAAAAGCAGATTTATTTATTTGTTTACTATCATTTATAAGACAAGAGCACAAAACAAACAGCAAAATATGCACACACATGCAATGCTGATGCTGTCAGCTTAATCTTGTGACTAAAGAAACTCTCTCACTGTTCTTAGTGCTCATATTTTTCCCACCTTACACTATTGCCCACTTTCTCCTGTATTTTCCTATTTCTGTAATGGATTTCTACATATCCTATATTACCCTGGCAAACACACTCACAAACACATACACTCATCACCACTGCTGGCAAGGGAACCATTTGGGTAGGAGAATGGATGTAGACATAGAGGCCCTGTAGAATATCCAGGAAGTTAATTTTGGAGGACTTCCATGAGACTTTCTGGAAAGATCCCCTTCCAGCCAAATCAAATTAAAACCTCCAGAGTTGTGAGAGTTTGCAGCTAAACGAGTATCACTGTCTCAAACCTGTCCCCGGGTGTCTATTTTCTGTCTGTTATCTGCTCAACCCAAAACACATCACAATCAGTGGGGACCACCACACACAACATAAACACTAAATACACTTTAGGGCAGTGAATGCACTTGTAAGTTTCCAACACTAGGGGTCTCTCTAAGGACTTGCTGAATGGGAGCCAAACAGCTCACCAAACAAACCGATAATTAGAAAACCCATGGTTGCAATTTAACATCTCCTCATCAAGCAGAGGGAAGCGAGTAGCTAAGCTTGTGCCCAGTGAGTTCATCACTGCAAGCCTGCAAGTGGGCAGTCATTTATTGACTCTTAAAACTTACAAAGGAGCTCTAGCCTGAGATTTCTCCCTGTTTCTCATTCGATTTCAATTTCACTTTCACTTTCCTTTGTTGGCATGAAATCTGAAAAAAAAAACATTTACACTGCTAGGGCACAGAGAAGAAATAGAATGGGTAAAGGGAAAAACACGAACAACAGTGAATGCAATGCAGTCTATCTTTATCTATGGTATATGTGCATTCAAACGTGTTTTTTGGATTTTTTTTTCATGCACAGCCATTCAGTGACAGAAATCAATTAATTTCCTCTAGCATGCAAAAACAAACAATTAAAAAAAACAAAAAACGTCCTCATTGGAAATGTCACTTAAAGTAGGAAAAATAGCTAAAATCAGCTTCACCCAATGAGCTACAATATTCAAATTTCAAACACATGCAATTTAATAACAATCCAGTGATATCATAGAAACAGAAGCCAACAGGGGGCAATCTTCCTCCACTGTGTATACTTTTACATTTGATATTTTTAACATTGTGATCTAAATAAGGTTGTCATGCTATCAGAACTTTAAATGATGCAATACTACTATTTTAAAAAATGATGATACCTCTTTTGATTGCATGGGAAGTCCGAGGTGCACAAAATAGGATAACTTAATTTTTTTCTAAATGAAACTCGCCATAGCTAACACATGGCCGGTCACAGGTTTCAGTCCAGTTGATTTCCTTCCTTTCCTTCCCCATTGTTACATTTGTGCATTGGGCTGAAAGTCCAGTTGTAGATCTGTTTCCTCTGATGGGTTCGATACTCTCGATGCTATCGATCATATTGTTTTAAATGTGTGATTTTGAAAAAAAAAGGTGATACTTTTGACAACCTTCGGACTAAATACTTCTTGCACCATTGTAATCCAGAGGCAAAAAACAGACAATACTGGCAGCACACCTCTTCAACAATACACCACAGTGGGCCAAGCACAACACAAAATAACTTTACAGAGAGATTTTGAAGAGGCAGACTGTCACCCATCATTAATAGCTGAGCCTTTTGTCAATTTGAGACTGAATTGTGCAAAACTTCACAGATTCTCCTCCATAAATCAAATCTCAGTTTATCATTACTCTTGTGTTGTCTGAGTGCTGAAGGGTGTAATAAAAGTGGTCTATGAGTCAGTTGTATTTGCTTCTTTATTGAGTGTGATCAAGCTTAAGCCAAATGTCTGGAACCGAAGCTAAGGCCAGATCATTATTAAGTGTGTGTGTAGCACATATCTGGAGCTTGTCTCACAAAACCACCTAGTATGGGGAAATGTGGGTAACAGCAGTCTCTGTAACATAGCTGCAACTAAAAGCCATTGATGTGACATCATGTCTTCAATTATACTGAGATGATCACAGGCTGACGGGGCCAATTGATACATTTGTCAAAGGAGTAACCGCTTTCTATGAAATCTATGAAATGCTTGAAATCCTTTTTTTCTCCCTGAAAAACCGAAAAGTGTTTCTCCAGGATGAATGATGTCATATATGACAAATAAAAGTACAAAGATTTCTTCATAGATATATACGTTCTGTCTCTCTTATTGTGAATACAAAGGACCTCCTCCTTGTTCATCCCAATCTTCTGAAAACCTTCAATCTCAAATCTTATTTTAAGCTTCTCGCCTCACTGAACTATAGCCTTTCTAAGAGACTGAAGTATGTGCCCACATTTCTCACCCACTTACACCTAAACAGGAACTTAAAAAGTATAGCCTTTAGCCTCTCTGCATGTGTACGTGTGTGCATTTCAAACCTTGTAGTGCATGGGTGTGCGTTTGCTTCACAGTTTATGCGTATATGTGATTTTCAACGTTATATTTGTTCCAAGGTATCAATTTGGTGAGCAGGGCTTAACTTGATGGCCAGTAATAAACTTCTATTCCAGTGCTGCCTCCAGTGGCCTTCACCACAGTCAACTATGTGGCTGGCCGCCCGTGCCACCACAAGGAGAGCCATACATCTGAATGGCATGAGTCACCAACCTCTTACTGAGATCTCAGACCAGACCTCAAGGCCACTAACTGGTGCTTTAAGTTGTCGGGCTTCAAAGTAGCTTTGAGGTCCAAGAGACATTATTTTGAGGTTTTAAAATAAAAGGCATATTTTCTTTATTGAATAGTTAGTATAACGTTCTTTTATTACTGAACTTAAGATAGTATCTGGGGAAACTCTGCTATCCTATGCCGCCCATTTGGGTAACTATGCAAGTATTATGATTAGGTTTGAGCATAAATCAAAATTTATAAAGTCAGTCAGCTTTATAGTTGTTACAACTAGGCATTTTGTTTTGGAACTGCAGGTTTTAACCATGATCTCACTATTCTTTTTTTGTCATTGACAACAAATCACATGAAAAACCCAAACCAACAATGACATTATACTACTAACAAGTACTTTTCTGTGTAGCTAATGCCTAATACACTTTATTGTTCTGTGTTGTGCACTTCAGTTGTCCAAAAGCTATAAAAATGTAACAAGTGCACACTGTTGTATTAGAAGATATTTCCCTCATTGTAATGGATATGGCTATCAGAGGTTATTTTAAGTCATTCCCATATACACTATTCTATACACTAGACCTATATGCTTGCACCAAATGTGTATTAATCCAATGCTGAAAATAATCCCCAACAAAAGTACAATTTACCATGTGGAATCCACTGGTGATATTGCACCAGTAACATGTTTACCTGCACCCAGCTACTTTAAGGAATTACTGAGCTTTGAAAAATAAAACTAAAAAATGTTATCAGTCCAACTATAATTTTGTCATCCTGTTTGTCCACCCTGAATTTCAGTAATTTTGTGTTCTTGGTCTATTTTTACACACATCTATCGAATGTCTGTCTGTTCTGGAAGAGGGATCACTCTTCCATTTCTCCTCTTGAGGATTCTTCTGTTGTATGTTGTGCAAAACTTCACAGATTGCGCGCGCGTGTGTGTGTGTGTGTGTGTGTGTGTGTGTTGTCTTTGTGTAGGGGTTTTTTAGGGTTTTTTCCTTATTTCAGTTGAGGGTCTGAGGATAAAGGATGCTGTGTTGCTGTACAGACTGTAAAGCCCCCTGAGGTTGTAAATAACACATACTGTAATTGTTTTTTGTCTTTTAAGCGGATGTTGACATTATGAAGTAACACCAGCCTCATCCTTTAAATGACCCCAATAGGATCTGTATTCATTTACTTTGCTGACTAAATATGTTGTTGTAATCCTGTTTCCTATGTTTTCCACTCCCCATGCTCTTCACAGAAAGCATCACGTATCAAGTATCATAATCTATCCATAACCTATGAAGCCGTTACTTATCTTATTTCCTTGTCTCAGTTTATCCAAACTGGGTCATTAACCAGGATTCTAATATCAAGACAGTCACAACTTCTTACAGATCAATTCCCAGCATTTTTGTAAGGATCTGTACTACTGACAGGAAAAATGAAATATATAGGAAAAAATGCTACCTGAATCATGGTGAAAGCAAAGCTGTCTTTGGAAACAATGACACTCCTATTGGGAGGAATGATTCCACATGCGGGAATGTGTTCAGACTCTGTTTAAATGATTCCAGACATGCTCCTCTCCGTATCAGCTTTACGCGGGTGCACAGGCAGCAAGCATGCATGTGTACACACGCAAATACAGACACATGCACACTTCCACTCTCTACACCCTTCACTGATACATAAACAGTCACACACTCAGTACTTGAATATTTTAGTAGCTGGGGCTCCACTGATCTGTAGCACCCATGAGGTTTAGCTACAGCATCACTTGTCAGTGACGTGTTATGGCATTATGCATTTGAGACCAAAAGAAAGTTGTTTCTTCAAATGTAAACCCAGCTGCTCTGCCACCTCCATAGTTGAGTCCTACTCTAAGAAGTGTAAGTTGATCCAATGGAAAAGGCAATGGATCAACGTCACTCAGAAATGTTCATAATGGTCTTTTATGTTATTGCAGGTCCACCCAGCAGCTTCCTTTCCTTGCAGCCAGGATTTGGCTTTCTTTGACAGCCAGATGTTGGACCTCGAAAAAAATAGACTTCTGGGTGGTGCCAACCTCTGTTAATGAGGGTAGAATATTCAGAGCTAGAAAAGTTGAGAGGACATGAATACAGTTACAAATAACTTTATTTAAAGCAGATATAATCAGTATTTTATATAGTTTATATTATATAAACAATGGCTCACATGACTTATTTTAGATGAAAGGAGTTGCTTATTGTTGCTGTTAAAGCCACAGAAATTATCACCCTATTCCTGCTTCCTGCTTCTCTGCCGGCTTTAATCGTCTTTAAACTTGTTTTGGTTTTAATCCCGTAATTTTCCTGTTTTGGTTAAAACTCACTGCTTTCATCATTTCAGAAGCAGCAGTCAACTGCTTTTAACAGAGCCTGTAGAGCTCAGTGAACCCTACAAGCCCACTGAGAGCTACAAAGTTGACGACTAACTGGTGAACATAGTTGAGAATTTAGCAACTAAAGAGTTGGATATTTCCGTTGAGAGTTTGGGGGGAGAGCAAACCACATCTCTTTGAAGTGTGAATCAGATTCACAATCATTAGCAGGAATAAACATAACTCTAAATGAATGCTAATGTTGGTTGGTATGTGAGTGTTAAAAAGGCAACCATTCCCTTCCTAGTTTACCAAATCAACTTATAAGGTGAAAATATATCATAGCTGCCTTTACTGATTTTTTTCTTTTTATTATTGCCGGTTTAAGTTGAAAGATCACCTATTATTGTTGTTTGAATAAACATTGGATACTTTTAATATAATGAGGTACTGCTGCCTGTATCAGCAACTACACTGCAATGAAAAGAAGAAAAAAAAAACTTTGACTAATGGAAAACTCATATGGTTGCTCCTCTACACTTTTCCACCCCAGTTCTGCGTTTAAGAAGCTTTGGATTGGCGTGTTTCAGAAGCTTGTGGAGGGACGCATAGGCACCGCTGCTTACAGGCACCGTGGAAACAACGCTCCATCCAGCTGCTGGTAAATGTAACCCAAACCACCATACTGGAAATCATCCAATCCATACACTCTGGGAGGTGATGAACATGGAAAATAGTGTGCTGCTGCTGCTGCTACTGTTTGTGCCTTTTCCACTCTGTCAGATTGAATACTGTTAACAATCAGGATGTGGCAAATACATACATAGGCACAAAGATCTTTGATGTAAGATATCTACCAAAATTACTCATCGATCAGATTTTATGGTACTTTACTCAAACACAGCATGGTTACAGTTGTATCAATGGCAGATACAGTCAGGGCCTCATTGCAAGTGGAACAAAATGGCCCATTCATATTCCCAGTGTTGTGGGTGATATGATTGCAGTACTCTATAATCTATTTCATCTGTTTTTCCATATCTCCAGCCACAGTTGTCTCTTTGGTCTTCCATGGGATACACACAGGCATAATCAAGAAATGAAGCCAATGAGGTTTTTATTTTAGCTCTCTGAATACAGTGACTTTGTCTATTGGCCACAAATTTCCTCCAATGCAAGAAATCAAAATCTTGGCATTGGACTGTACCGGTATATTTGATAGCTTTTATTACCCATATCCATTCATGACAAACAATGTCCAAATAAGCTAAGATTAAATGAACACTAATCAATTGATTGCAGTAACAGTAAGATTAGTGGAAAGGCTATGTGCCAGGATAATGAAAAGTGTGAGTATTATTTCAGCAACTTGATCCTTGATATGCAACATTTTCCTTACACAGTTGGACAGTCCATTTAGATGTGACTAAGCAGATACACATGTGATCCATGGTGTGTAATTTGGAAGCCAAGTCACGATTTAAATTCTTCATATTTAAAGAACTTCTTTAGCTGACAGTTCCAAGTATCGCTTCCACAAGGACCCACTTTTTTTATTTTATTCTATTTCATTCTTATTTGACTTCTGTATTGACATGGATGATAAATCAAAAATGACCTGAAAAAAAAGAAACTTACAAACATCAAAGAAGTCCAGTAACATGTTAAAATGTTCAAAGGTAAAAGTTTGACAGTTATTTATTAAATTAAATGGATGAACATGGTCCTGTCTACATAGCTCAAGCTAGTAAATCTTTGAGGCTGTACTTGGGCACAGCAGTGCTTTCAGATAAATAAATAATGTCAATATATTAACATGCTGTTGTTCTGCAGGTATAACACTTAGCATGCAAATACGCTCAACTAAGATGATAAAAATTGTTTATTAGCACTAAATAAGACAAAATACAGTTAATGCAAATAGTTTGGTTGACTAATATCAAGTGCTGGATAAATAAACATTTTGAATTTCTGGCTTTTCGCAGTAGATGAAATGTTGAGATGACCAAAAACAATTGCAATTCATCCTGAAGGAAACATTAATGTCTGCATCAAATTTCATGGCAATCTATCTAGTGGTTGACACTGCTATCCACAGAGCTGTAGTCACTAACATGGCTCTAAATTGAAATGAATGTAAATGTAAGTAGTTATGTTTTCATTGCCAGTATTTAGATACAAAGATTCTTATAATCTCTTGATTGCTCATTATATAGGGTCAGTCAAAGTCTTTGTTTTTCTCGTATTAAACTTCTTTGTACAGAGTAAATGATGTGTTGATTTATGAAATCCTCCAATTGCTTGATAAATAGTCCACAGTCTGCCAGTTTAGCTGAAGCTTCAGATGTTGATTTATTAGTTGAAGCAGTGTTCCTACTCCCAGTTTCATTCATTTGCATCATACTTTCCTCTTATTTATTCACATAATAAAAATCACGGCCACCCATTCATGGGAATAACATGACAGGCCAAGGCAGGTTTTAAGCCTTATTTGAGAAGACACCTGGGACTTAAATGGTTACTGGTTTCATTCCCAGTACTAAGTCCAGTAATAGAAGAATCCTATTTAAGAGTTTGTGAGAGTATGTGTCCAAACAGCTTTAAGGACTGCTGAAAACATGTTAAATTAGCCAAATACTGAGATGCAAACAGCTGGGCTCAGTACACAGCTGGGTTCAGTAAATGTTGCTATACGTATTTGTGTGGAGCTGTTATCTTAAAAGGCTGAAATAGCTGGTTGAAAAAAAGAGTCTCCTGAGTGACTGCTTTTATGACTGGAAACCCTGTGGCCATACCCACTCATTAAGATGTCAGAAGGAATATACCTGTTGCAATAAAAAGTTAACCAACAGACATTTGCTTAGTCACTAGACTGTAAGCAATGGCCTTTCACTCCAGCATGAACTCTCATTCCTGTAAGCGTATCTGTCAGTCCCCAGCAAAAGGGTGGAAAGAATGTCACAGCATTACCACCAACCTTGAACAACCTTACAAGACAGTTTCACATTTTTCATGTTTAAAGCTGCTCTGCAGAGATTATGGGTACCAGTAGCATTAAGGCTAATGTTTTGATAAGTGGGTCTTGGTTTTATTAGTGTTGTGCGTGCAAACGAGGGTGTACATAAACCCTGATGAGCATGTGGGTGACGCCACACAAATTCCTAGTGCTGGTTTCATGCTATTATACCGATTGACAGTTTGTGGTAATAATGTGTCACGAAATGCAGAAAGTTGCCACGAAGGTAGAAAACAAGAAGCCCGCTATGTCGCAAACATGGATAAAAAAAATGCAGGTTTCAAAATAATTCATCTTTGCTAGCGTTTTATGGGGAAGGAAATACATTAACCACATTTGTTAAAGTTAGGTTAAGCAATTTCATCTAGAAGCATTTTTGTTAAATTTGTTGAAATTGTCTTTATATATTGACAGCAACCAATAAATTAAATGCTCTGGTGAAAAAAAAAAATCGCTGACTGGCTTTTACAAGCCTGTAATACTTCATCTTAATCATTTCATTCACCTGCATGAAATGATTAGATGGTCTACCTGCCTGTCTACCTACCTGCCTATCTGCACACACCTTTCTTTCTGTCATCGCCCGCCTCCAAAACCTCTTCAGTCACCATTCTGTCAAAGAGCTGAGGTCACTTCCACTGAAAGTCTTTGCGACGTTGCTGTTAGATTATGCACTGTCCAGTTCCCCCTGCACTACAGGCAATAGTCCAGTGATCACTCGTTGCATTTCGTTCTGCTTTCTCTTGATATCCTCATCTTTTTTCTTTTCTTTTGCAATTCATACTGTCCCGTCACTTGCTATCCGTCAATATCACACCGCTCGCCTGCTCGCCAAGGTTTCTGTTGTGTGTTAGTAAGTGCTGTAGTAAACTGTTAAACTTTGTGTCGGTGTCCCACTGCTTTTCTGGCCTCAGTGTTTTCTGTTGTGTGTGCGGGTGAGTGCAGTAGTAACTTGTTAAACTGTTTTGTTGCATTCATGTTTAAAGCGCATGCATGTGCAAGTGCTTTTCCGGTGGGAGGGGCTTAGGATAGAGGGGAGAGAGGTAGGAGCTGCAGGAGGTAGGAAATGTATTTTTAAATTGATGGTTTTTGCTTTTTTCTAGAAAACTGCCTAACCTAGCTTTAAAGCTTTAAACCTAAAGAATACAAACACTGCAGTTTGATTAGTTAAATGGAACCGCACCTTTGTTGAACTCTGTAGGTTACCCATAAGAAATCTGTACACTAGAGAAGTACCAAATATCCTTTTGACTGTTTTTTTTGCTGTAGCTCAAGTCCTTGGAAAAATATTCACTTGAATTTGCTAACTTTCAGTGCTTCAATCATATATGCCTTTGGTTGAACTTGTGAAAGATTTTTTTTTTTGCACAAAACTAGGGCCTGTGGATTTTGATGATGGGAAATGGATTGTACTTGTATAGCGCTTCTCTAGATAGTGACCATTCAAACACCCCCTCACCCCTTTAGGTGTTTGACTAACTTCACTGGCTAGCAGATAACTGTTATTAGCTAGTTGCTAACTATAGCTACTGTCTATTAGACATTTGGTGTCGGGCAGATAGTGTACAGTACTGTAGGTTTATCAGTACTGATTTGCTAATGATTACTGGTTGCTGCTCTACAGTAGAGTTATCGAGGACAGTGAGATTGACTCATATAAATTTGGAGTTTGTAAAGAACTCAGTAACCTCATAGTTTGAGTTATGTAGTCATTTTTGATTGAAAAAACTAAAGAACTCTACATAAGCTCATAGTTTGTGTGTTATGTAGTCATTTTTGAAAGTAAGAAATACCGATTTATGCAGCTCTAAGGGATACTGTATATTGCTGAACTGCGTTCACATGCAATGATTTAACCGATTTTATGATTTACTGTTTACCTCCAAAGACTTTGCCTAATTCCCAAAACCCATCCCTCTTTAAAGACTGATCTTCATCTGCACACACAAGAATGTTTGTGAGAATATTTTCATTCAAAACAATTGCTATTGTACGAATGTCAGTGTGAAACCGGATTCTCTAAAAGTTTTATGCAGAGCATAAGAAAAAGATGACAAAGAGATTTATGCTTGACCACAACAAACAGAGTAATGAGGAACATCCATGGTCTATGAAAACACCAACTCCCAGAGTGCACTAAATCTAAATAAGGTTCATGAGTTCAGTTCAAGTAATCGTCATCTGAAGTGAACAATGTGTCTTCATTTGCCAAGTTCTCTGCTGTCTTTTTTATTTTTTTGCTCTTTTTGTCTTTCCTATTCTCTTGTCCCCTCTCATCATTTGGATTTCTTCTGTCTCCACCTGGACTTATCTGTTTGTTAAGGATGTGTTCTTCTAGTTTAAAGTTGAACTAGCTCCCAAGTAGACTGGCCTATTTGACATCCTTAAGTTTAAAGTATGATAACAGGACATGACTGAGTGATAGATTTTGTCTGTGCCTTGCTCTGTTTGTAGGTCTCCGCATTCAGTGTCAACTAGTCCCTCTTCACTATCAGTTTTTACTGCTGATGTCTGGAGACAGGGCTAAGGGAGACTTTGGCTCATGAAATACGAGATGCTCGGGGCATGTTTAGATTATCACAGACCTCTCCACTTAACTCGCCATAACACTCTGTTCATTGCTGAGGGGAAAGGCATCCATCACACAGGTTTGACAAGAAACATGAAAATAGGATGGCCTCTTTTCATCTATGTCACTCTTCCAGTACACTCAGTAGTTGAGCGTTGCAGTATCTGACCTCATTCGTGTCCCCCTGAGTTGAATTGTAATATTTTACCTAGTGTCATCACGAGGTAAACATATTCATTTGTCCAATACTTTGGTTTATGATCAAATACCTTTAAAACAAATGACATTCCTGCCAGCCTCAAATATACTTTGTGTTCTGTGTTAATTACCAAGTGCTTATAAGTATAACCATCTAAGTAAACATTTCTTGATGTGTTCAACAGACTCAAACCTCACACAATTTTTTTTTAAGTCTGTGTATCTTAGAGGGTTTTTTTTTTTTTCGATCTCTGGAAACAAAATGAACAGAGAGAATGTACTGTTTAAAAAAGAGATCTCTGTTATAAATATGAGTTTTCTGGTAAATAGCTTAGTTGTTGAATAAAGTCTGATGTAATAGACAGATTGGGCTGATTGTTTGATCAGTGGTTGTGTGTCTGTTTCTCTTCTGCTTCTGTCTGGTCCACTATGACAAAGGGATGACTTTGCAGTATGAAAGTTGGAAATCTGAAAGAATTTTTTTGAAAGTGAGAATACACCTTTCCACTTTCTAACAAACTCCCACTAGGTGAGGCTGTCTGTGTACCACATGCACCTATAATAAGCACGCCCAGACAAACATACATTCCACTCTGTGGTTATGCGGTCTGCAGTGTCTAGTTTGCATCCCTCTCCAACCCCCAGGCCGCCGCCACACACTGCCTTCTAGCTGTATAATTCATAGTAACGAGGAGCTCTTGAGGTTACATGTACTTATGATCTGGTAGGGGACGTTTGAGTTCAGAGGAGCTGGTTGTGACTTTGTTCTAACTGTAGTTGTTTGATGAAGGGAGACATCATTCAACCAGAAATGGGTTCAAGTGCTCCCTGTCATTCACATAAGTAACGTTGCCTGATATCATACAGAACTGTCAACTCATTAAACTCCAAAAATCAGTCAACTCAGGGCAGTGGGCAGATTAAAAGGTTTTGACCCAAGCATGAAGTAACTGATTGCTCACTGAATTGCTATGTGGAGGAAGCAAAGCGTTTTTTTCCTGTCATCAAGCATCATACTGAGTGGCATGAATAAATGCTGCTTTAGATGTAGTTAGAAGAAGTTTCACGTACTGCATAGTGCTTCATAAGCATTACAAATCACAGTGAGATCGCACACATGTACAGAAAACTGGTATGTCAGGCATTTGAGAGTACTTTTATTGATTAGGTAAAACTAACAAACTGGAACCACTGTAAATGTGCAGAGAGGTGAGTCAGTCTACTGTTTCTGGAAAGCAGCATGAATTTTTTTTCTCTGAAACTTAAAAGCTCTCTGATTAAAAGCTCCCTCCAATAGAAAAAAAACAAAGCCACTGGGTAACATTTTTGAAACATTCTTGTTTTTATAGCTGCTCTGGGCTGAACTGTGTATGGAGTAGAAACTTATTATAGAATAATTATACAATGTCATCTTGGTACACATTGGCAGTGAATGCATCAGTTGTAATCATATGCTTCCAACTACAAAGAGGGTGCTCTAAAATCAAGTCTCCCTGAAAATTGTAGACTGTCCCCAAAAACAATCTATAAGGCGTTTTTGGATGTCTGTCAGTACATTTTGTCAGCTGTCTGAGTGCTGTTTGAAAAGAAACTTAAGACTTTAGTTGGTTTTTCAGATTTGTTCTCTGCCAACGCAGGAGGACTCCTCAAATTAAACCAAACATTTTGGGCCACTGTCCCAGGAAGCAACATGAACAAGAGGTTCTGACATTTTCTGCCAAACAACTCGAAATAAAATAACAAAATGAGCCAACTAAACACCAGAAACACAACATGAGTAGCCAGCCTGCAAGAAACTCTTTTTTTTTTTTTTTTTTTTTTTTACTGCTGAGCAAGCAAGGTCATCTAATAACAATATAGTGCATTATCAGAAAATCAGGCATGGAGTTCATTTAATTTCATTTAACATTTTAGAGTTAACCAGTGTCTGTTTTTATTTTCTTTAAAAATATGATTAGAAATAAGATTAAAAGTTCATAACTATGCTCTGTGAGGTTGCATTTAGGCAATGGGTGCTTTAAAAGAGACAGGAAACAAGGATAGAGAGAGGGGTATGACTTGTAACAAAGGTATGTAAATATAGAACCACAGGCGTGTGCCACGTGGCTACCAAGACTTACAGTAGGGCTGTTTTAAGCAAATTTCTAATGTCAGCAAGCTAACGGCATAAAAATGCTAACATTGTGGTGTTTAGTAGATAATACATTTTAACATAAGCATCAGTCATTTTATGTGTCTTCACCTACCTTGTTTCAAAGTTACATAGTACAGACAGAAAAACATGAATGTTTGCACCAAATTTTATGAAAACATTTAAAATGTCTCACACAAAAATACAAATATAAACCTCACAGTAGCACTATAGGAAAAGTCAAGCGTGATCACCTCAGTTAAAGTTAGTAGAATTCGTCATCTGGGCACCATGGATATCTGTACCAAATTTCATGGCAGTCCATCAAACAGTTTCAGACTGGCCCAAAATGGTGGACAGACAGAATGACAATACAATCCACATTGTTATTCTGCCACACCACTAGCGTGGAAAAAGCATAAGTCCATTTAATGGGTAATTTCCTCCAATGCATTTGATCCAAGTCAGAGAGTCAAACTTTTTTTTAACACTTTCAACCCCAATGACTCTTTAAGTTTGTCTTAATCACATATTGTTATATTCATCAGTACTCCATTTCAGAGATATGTGTTGGCTATAAAACTGAAAGGTACTGCCAGTTCATATTCCCAATCAGGTGGGAAAGTAACGTTGTCAAAGGATGAAAAAGCAGCTGCCAAAGTGCTCATGAGCAAGACATTTTCTTGTCCAATGGCCAACGGTAGACAATTGTGGTTTTACAGAGCTGCAACCAGATGTGAACGTGTTTAAATACACAAATGCGCTGAAAAATTTCTCCAAAAGAGTGAAGATTGTAAAAGTTGCATGGCCCCAATAAATCACACCAGTATTCCTGCACACATCCGAATCCAAAACATCTAATCAAAGCCACACTTGCACACACAACAGGATATTACCTTCTTTTGAAAGAAATTCCAGGCACATAGCCATTAATCCCATATTTTTTATACTTAATCCATATTACCTTTATGTAATTCAAACTATTATTTAATAAGCCACACCTGCAGAATAATGTTCTACATATTTAACCAAGATCACTTTATCTGCTGAGCCTATGGTTCTAATTTCTACTTGTGATAAAGCACATAAACGCCGACCAGTTTTCTAAAATGTGGTTTGGGTTTGTGTGGTGATGGTTGCCATTGCACTGTTAAATCCTTCTTTCATTGGTACACAAGCAAAACCAAATCAAGTGAGGGGCTCTATAGCTACCACCTGTGCTTCCATTCTTTGTTCCAGTCATCTAGTCATCTTTAACCATTAATTATTTTCAGGCTTCAGCAGCACTGCTGTCCAAAAAAAAAAAAAAAAGGGCTTCTTGAGGAAACTCCTATAGTCTGGAAAACATTTTATTTTGGCTACTGACGTTTTTATCTTAGCTATTGGCTCATGTTGAACTATTCAGTCTCCCATCTCACATTCTTATTCTTTCAGGGAAACTAAAATAACAGGTCCACCTCACTTTATTTTACATTATGTACGTTACATTTCGTTTGGATTAGTGCCCTCTCCTTCTCTACCTCATACTAAAAGTCCACTTTTATGAGCATATTTAATTTTGTGAAAATGGGGTACTTATTTTTATCTTCATCTTTGTACCTAATTTAACATGATGAATAAGTGTGTTCTTCGGTGCTTCAAAGGTTCTTTCCAGAAGGATATTTATCTAGGATATAGTACTGTGTCCTGTAATTAAGTAGTAGGCAACTGGGATGTAGTGATGCTCCGCTTGATGCTGTTCAGACCTCTTGCAAAGCAAAGGGGGCGGGTCCTGATACAACTTTCCCGACTGGTGATTTGATGAACGGCGGATTTTCCAGTGTCAGTATTACAGTCGGTTCAGGTTCACTCTTGAGGCGTTTGTCCAGCCTCCTGACTGTGCGCAACTCTCAGGGAGCCGAGTGCTTTGCGCTTTTTTCATGAAAGCCCTTTTACCATCAGTCTGAGATCTGGGCTGAAGGGGGAGCGGATCTGAAGGGCCCGGTCTGGCTGTGAGAGGAATCGGTATACTTTCACACATGGCGCTGTAGTATAAGCACACTCTTTGTGGATTGTGGAAGGGACCGAATTTTATTAAAAGTCGCCCGTTTCTTGTACAGCTACGGGTGCTCACCATGGAGATGCAAAGGTGGGCCACCAGGTGGAAAACGAAAAGGTGGCTATGGGATTCAACGCTAACCGCTGTAGTCACACTAATTTTAATTCTACAAGCTGCCAATGTCAGAGCAGGTAAGGAGATGCATGTTACCCTCCGCAATCACTGTGCCACCTCCAGGGCATCCTGGCAGCTTAAAAGTGTCTAATAGGCTGGCAGGCGGTTCATAAGTGCCGGTAGGCTTAAGTGCCTACTAAATTCAATTCAATTGATCGCCAGTCACAAATCGAACTCACCTTAACTCAATTTACACACCTTTTCCGTGAATAAGCCCCTTATCCCTAACAGAAAGGTTTAATACTTCTTAAATGTTCGAGGAAATGTATCTTTTGATGATGTTAATAGCTAATAGTTGGTTGGCCAAATATAATGTGTATCATGTGACCCTGCAGTAGTCAGTTGTGACACCGGTTATGTGTTTGTAGACTTTGTTGAGGACAAAGTTTAAAAAAGAAAAAAGCGGAAAAAACGCCTTAAACTGTACATATTTATGTTAATATGTCTGAGTTCATCTCGAAGTGAAAGTGATGTAGCTACAGTGATGTTTATTCTTGGCACAGGCAGACGGAGATGCTGCTCTCAGTTTTCTCTTAGTCTGTATTCCAGGTGTGGTCAGCCAGGAGAAGATCGATCATGTTGATCTCTTCATGACAAAAATACTCTGATGGTCCGCGCAAAGCGTCCTCATGAGCAGCGAATACTGATTGCACTTGTTGCCTCTGTAATTTCTATTGTGCAATCTCGGAGGATAAGAGCCACGGAAAATACCGTTGTATTTTGGAGTTCAATTCACTATTTGATAGTACTGCTGGAAAGAGTTACACTTTTACGCAGAACTTTTACGCACGGCGTTTGGTGGTGTAACTTCAGCCCACAGACGCATAAAGTTGTACAGTGTGACCATGATATCAGTGGAGCAGTCCAAGTATCTAGTGGTGAAATCTAGTTCACAACAGGCATCACTTGCTGACTCTTGCACTTTTTCTGTGATAGGCTCTGGCTTGTCTCAGATATCACAATTTGACAGCTGTCAAGATTGTTTCCCTGCAGAATATTAAACTCATGTATTTGATTATGCATTTTCTGAGAATTTATATAATGCACTACACATAACACTGTGGAATCATGGGAGTTAAATTCATATTCTGGCCTGAAGGACCACCATCTTTCCACATTATCTGGGCTCCAACTAAGTCCAAGAAAGGGGCGTAGATGGAAAAAAGTATTTTCTCTGCTTTAATAACACATATGTGAATCACATTAACTGCTTCTTACTTTGAAGAATATTCTTTTGTCTCTGAAGTCTCACAGACATCCATACTGTACTTTAACTTAGCCAGGACAGATTTTATGTGTTTAGTGGATGCTTATTATTTGTGGTTTTGAGCTCAGTTTTCTGCATCCCCGAAGACACTTAAATTCTAGTAACAAAGACATTACACTGTCAAAAACAGGTTATTTCTCTGCAATCGGTCCAAACACACTTTCTACCATGATTCTGTTTTTACAAAATCACCAAACATTGTTTTAGAGTACTGTACATTATACATAAAGCAATCATTCAGCAGAGGTAGAATTGCTCTCCAAAAATGAAAAGATCCTGAAAGTAAATACCACAGTGGCATGGTTTGCCCATTGCCCATCTTTCTTCATTCTGACTGTTTAAACTAACCATAATTGCATGATGTGCTAGCAAACATTTACAGGCTTTCCAATGCACTTTAATTGCTGCCTATGCTGCCAATTCTCAGTAGATGGCAGTGACACGAAAAAGACCGGCAAGACATCCCAAGATGCTGCTTGACAACCACAGAGCCACAGAGACATTAAATCAGAATGTCGTGGATTTAACAGCTCCAAACTTAAACATCAGACTATATGACTCTGATGACTTATGAGACAGGGAGTACTGGAAATTTTTCCTATACTGCTGAAAATGGTATTTTAATGTGTCAGTGTCTGCTGGTGAAATTTCTTAAATGATTTTAACAGAGGTATCTCATGTCACTACATGCTTTACAGCCTCAGGGGAAATCATAGTCCTTTGTCATGATAGTAGCTTGTTAACACGGCAGATAGTATATCACAAGTCCCCGACAGGAGTCAGGAAGATGTGTCATTAAAAATCAGAGAGACTGACAAATTACCCCTTACGCATGTGGATAGTCTGGAGCTGCTGTGATAACTTTCACACGAAAGGACTGTCTTCTTTCTCTTGTGGTTTCCATCCTTATCATTAGAATGTGCTTTATTCCCTCTTATTGGTGTAAAAGGATATAGTGAAGACATAGCATGCTGGCTCAAACTCCTGTGAGGCCGAAAATCTTTTAAAAAAGCTATGCCTACTCATTTTAGGTCTTTAATGGCTTTGGGATATTGCCTTTTTTTCAGTGCTTCTGTGAAGTGATGACTGTTGAAGGAGAGGGGCTTGAAGAGTCAGGGGTGCGGGTGGTGGTGGTGCTGGTGGTGATGGGGAGGGGGGGGGGGGTTCCTGGCCAATTCAGCACATCTGGAATATATGAGGCCTTGAGGTATGCAGTAATGCAGAAAGGCATTCTGAAACTCACAAAGAGATCCCTAGTCCAAGCTTTTCTTTTTTTTTTTTTTTTTTTCAAGAACCAGTAGCTCTGTACTTGGGACAATATTCAGAAGAACCACAAACTATTTTCCTTTTTATGAGGCATTTGGTGTGAGGTTTAAAACTTGGCATTTTGTATCTCCCATGCGTATTTTATTCTGTCTGTCTCTTAGTCAGAGTGATAGTCTTTGGGACAAAATGAACCCCGGGTCTTTTAAATTGTTCTTTGTGCTATGTCTGTCATTAAGCCTAAGTTTACTCTACCTCTGACTGAGTTGATAAAAGTTGCTGTGGGACTCAATTTAATCAGAGCAAAAAAACTTTCCGCTTTTTTTGATTTCTCAATAGTAGTGTTTTCTTGATGCTTTATACTCTCAACAATTTGATTTTATAAACTGTGACATCAGTTGATCCGGACACATATCAGCATAAATTGAGCCTGTCTTTTCCATCCGTTATATCGCAGATTTGCAAACTTCAAATGAGCTAANGTAGTGTTTTCTTGATGCTTTATACTCTCAACAATTTGATTTCATAAACTGTGACATCAGTTGATCCGGACACATATCAGTATAAATTGAGCCTGTCTTTTCCATCCGTTATATCGCAGATTTGCAAACTTCAAATGAGCTAAAATTTGAGACACAATCTCAGAGCATGTGCTCGAATCAGGCGAGCTTGATTCACCACTCAAGCTGTTATTTTTCTGGTCACAGGAGAAGTAGCTACAGGGATGAGGCCTTCTCAGTTTAGTCTCATGTATGTTTTAGTTAGGGGGGTATAGGGAGTGGTGCCAGCACCATAATGGTTTCAGCATGTGGATTTTAAAGCTCCACCCACCAGACCCCCTCCTGGTAACTGAAAGTGAGCAGGAACAGCACAATCAGCACTTCCTGTCTTCACGTGCCTCATGACTTAGAAAAACAGAATATTTAAACAGGCGGATATTTTTGTATTATAAAATAGAAACTATAGAAAAATATATTGACTATAGAAAAATGTTCAAATTTCAAAAGAAGCCTGTGAGAAAACTATAGAGCAACACAGTTTAGGGTCGACATTTTATTTTGAGAGAAAGAGAACATATGGTTCTTCCATTATTGGAAAAGTCATATATCTGAAGCAAAAAAAGGTTATTACACCCATTCCTGTGCCTTGTATTACTCTGAATTATATATTTTTCCACTAGTCTCTGATTTTATGGTTCATCCATGTGTCTTGACCAAACTCTCTTCCTGATTCACACAGTTTTATGGAGTATTATGCAGCATCTAAGGAGATATCCTGTAATGTGAAGCAAAAGGAAGCTTCTGTCTGATCCCTTTAAATAATTTTCCCACAATGTTTTCTTGCCAGTATCAAACACATGAATCTCAATTTTTTTTTATAGGAAAGGAGATTTAAAATAAACCCCGTTATCTGCCTTTCCTTAAAGGCTTTATCTCCCCAGTGCGATTTTAAGCTGCCCATTCAGACATTGTTTATCATTGCTGGGTCTTTGAAGAAGACACATCCTGCCTCTTGACTTTCTGAAAAGACAAATGAGTTAGAATGAAAAGATTTGTTCAAACATACACTCTTTCTCAGCACTGCCCTGTATACACATTTATTCATCTCAGCACACTGACCTTAAATTAACATCCTTGTTATAACTTTATATTATTAAGCAAATATAGCCTCTGGCAGACAATCAATTAAATCACAAATGATGTTCTACTGTACGGCCACACTCCTGTTTATACAATACACTAGTCTTAAAAAATACTCTATTAGGCTTCCAAAATTCCTCATAATCACACTGTGACTAATGGTGCGCCGTGGGGGAATGGGAAAGATAGGGGTTTAGGAGAAAAACGCTTACAAAGGGGAAAGAGAAAGACACGAAAGAGAGTATAAGTCACGAGTCTCAGGAATGAAGGTACTTAGACAATGGCAGGAGGGGGAAGAAATGAGAAACAGTGTTTACGACTGCATTGCACAGTAGTTTCACCCCTGAGTTCCAAGTCCATTGATAGAAAAGAGCCTAGTAGTGTTAAGAAGCTTGTAAAGTGCCCCCCCTCTGTGATCTCCTTATTCTAAAGACTCAGTCACCAGCAGCACAGAGTTTTATCATCCCATAGATGCTGTGGATTTTGGCCATGGGGGTGATTGTGGAAAGGATGGAGGGTGGGAGTATGTCTGCAGAATGGTTCCTAACATTTTTACTGCTCCTCTGCCAAGGTAGCTCATAAATGAACAACTGGTTGAACTGACAGATTTAGCCAACAAGCCCTGAGTAGGCAAAGGGGGTAATTGTTGACTTATCATCAAAATGCCAACTCCTATTACTACTGCTGTGAACTTTTGAAATATGCTTACAATGTACTATAAAATACACACAGTTTTTACACAGTATTCAGTAATAATATGTTACAATGATTTTTCTTCTCTAATCACACAGAGCCCTTCATCATCTTTGTTTTACTATGTTCAATTATATTTTAATGATGTATGTTTTCAGTATTTCATATTAATTGAATTGAGAGTGAATTAAAGATACAGTGTACCTTAAAACAGTCAAATCAATGTTAATCCTTTGCTTATTTAAGGTTGTTTTTCCAGTACATTGTTAATAGCTCAGACATTTAATTGATGACAGTGATAAATCATTACATTATATTCTCACTTCTAACTTTTTGATCTATACAGCTGCACATGATTGCAACATCCCAGACAACCTTTCAAACAATCTGCATGTGTGTTAGCATGCTAACGTTTGCTATTTAGCACTGAATACAAAGCACAGCTGAAGCTGATGGAAAGGTCAAAGGATCACCAGTTATTAACTAGAGTTTTTGGTATTCATCCTGAGAGGGACATAAAAGTTTAAACCAAAAATTCTAATAGCCTAATTATTGAGATATTCCACTCTGGACCTTGTTAGTGAAATGACTGACTAAGAGACTGACAATGCCATCCCTTGAGCCATTGTTAAAAAATATGAAACGTAAAAAAACAAAATACCAAACATATTTTGGGTGGGAAGAATGCAGTTTGGATGTACCACCCAAAGAGATTCCACATTTGGGAAACATTGACTCAACACAGAGGCTTTGGTCAAATGCGCTCCCCTAGAGAGATAGCTGTGATGCAAATGTTATATTATTTGGCTGCGCAAGTATCATTAAATAATAAAATCAATTCTTTGTTCTACCTCCCCAGCTGAACCAGTGGATGTACTGAAAGTGCTAGACTTCAAGAGCTCTCCTGAAGGAATACGAAAAACAACAGGCTTCTGCACAGTCCGGAGAGGATCCAAACCCGACATTGCTTACCGAGTGGGAAAAAAGGCTCAGATCAGCGCTCCAACCCAACAGCTCTTTCCAGGTAACCTAACTCCTTACAGTACATCCCACACATGATCAGCATATGCAGTACCAGACAAAAGTTTGGACACACTCTCTTGTTCAATGTGAGTGGGAACTGCTCATTGAAATTGAACCAGGCAGTTTTGTGGTAGGTCAATTTGTTTGATGAGCAAATAACTTAATTAGCTATTTGTTCAGATGTAAATAAACGGCACGCAGTATGTGCTAGCTCATCATTGTTTGTTAAGGTTTAAACCAAAAAGCATGAGGATTGCTTTTCCTTTGCTCTTTTGGAGGCAGTTTGCATTTATGTTGTCACTTCCCGAATACTAGGTACTTACTTACAGAATGTACAGGTTTAATGGATTTTTAATTGGAACAATTTGGTTAAGTGGAGGGATCTGAGAAAGAGAGGATGTACTGCTGACCAAACTTGGCACAGTGATGCACTTTCACTAAACCTTGCAAACACAGCTTTAACACATCAACATGATAATCTCATTATAACAAGAGCTACAGTACCCTGGCTTTAAAAAAAAGATGCCTCCTCAAACAAATAATTGTTTGGATGAAAGTCAAACTCATTCTTTTGTTTACCGTCTTGATCCACTTAATGGAAAAATAGAAACATCTTAAAGATATCTCTATTTCACAATAAAAATGCAAAAATGATGTCATAAATAGCTACAATGAAAGACTTCACTACAAACACCTGTCTTCCAAAATGCAGTGCAGACGCTCAGCAATTATTTTCTAGAAGACGCCCAAAAATGCATTGGAGTTTTAGTGGGATCCAATTGCCCAAAGGCGAGAGTCGCTCAGCACATGGTGTATGTCATGTAAACACACGACTCGAGTACAAAGAACAACACCAGATTTTTGTTATTTCACATTTGGATAATCCTAGAGTTTAGTACAGCAAATCAATGAGTGGAATAATTCTTTTGATGTTTTGTGGACTGATCTTGTCAATAAAGTTGAAGTTTGATTGTTGGCAGAATCAATGCTGTGTTTGGCCCATGCAGTGAAATACAGCAGGGTTTTCATATTGAGTGTAATAATGTCTGACTCAAAGTCCGTTTCCCGACTGTTATTTAAAGAGAAGATAAAAAACAATAATGAAAATAAAGTCATATTTATTTAATTAGGAAACAATCCACTCAGAGAAACAGAAAAGCTATTTAACAGACGTTTTCTTCTTTCTTACACTTGTTACTATTCATCAGCTACTCTGCTGATATACAGTAATCTAATGAATCTGCCATTAATCAAGGCTGCCGAAAACAAATGAGTTGTGAACAGATAGAAATTAGTTTTTTGTCCGTATTTTGCCAGAATATGACACATGTTGTATTTAAAGCACAAATCATTTCTATTACCTTGT
>JANJYP010112168.1:0-12358 GCA_024605115.1 Rastrelliger brachysoma | reverse complement strand
TGTGTTGTACCATTAATCTATAAAATCCCTCTCTTGTTTGGAATGATTATGCTCTGGATCAGGAGTGTGTCACATGATGTGGCGGCTACAGAATTTAGCATGGTCATCCCACCACTCTCTGCTCACTCTGTTATGCTTGAAATTAAAATTATATATTTTTAAAAACATCTCAACAATATTTTCACAGTTTGTGTGACTTGACGGGGAAAGTAACTGAATTGGAATGGAATGACATTAAATCTCAACAAATATTTAACTATCTTTGCTTGACTTAAAATTATAGCGTGCTGCATGACTGTATAAAAACAGCATGAAAGAATGAGCAAAAAGTATACAAAGAAATAACTTTGATAGTTCTCTCTCATTTCAATCCAAAGTGAACAGGAAACTTTATCAACATGTTTATATTGGAAATTATGAAACAAAAATCTATTAATCAATATAAAAATGTTCAAATTGGGACCATGTGATTTCTACCCCTACCTTGGATTAAATTCTAAGAGCTGCAGGATTTTAAAGACTTGAATCGGGCTGCAAGCTCAGTAGGAAGGTTTCCAGGTAGAGCCAGGAACATTCATCTTTGTGTCCTCATATGATTGTGGAAGCTTCATTTTAGAGATGGCTCTTGCAGAAGCAAGAATTCCAGTCGCGTTTTCCATATATGGCAACATCCACAGTAGGTCATTGTTGAGATAATAAAACTGAGGGAGCTTGGTTGCTCTGTGAGACTAACAAGCTGTCTGAAAGGAAGTTCAGTAGTTCAGCAGAGTCTTGCAGGGTCAGATGGGGGGAACTGATCTTTTAGAGTGTTTCTGTTGACGACTTCGGTTACTTGGTCCTGCAGTCATCAGCCAGAATTGTGAGCAATATCATTGGTAGTTTTTGGCGGTAAGGCAGGTTGACCCCAGTGTGTGATCTGGAGGCCTCTATGTGAATACCAGGAGGTCCTACTTTAAAGTGAGGAAAAAATTAACTTTACTCATTCATACCAGAGGTTCATGCCTCCCAAGAAACATAGGAACCCACAAATTCACCACACTCCATTACAAATCAATGGCCCTGATTTGACTTTAGATATATAGTGTATAGCAATATAAATAGAGGAGTTGACAGTGGAAGTTTTCATTTTCTGCAGTAATGAATTTTTGAACTGCGATCAAATAAAGATGTAGGTGTATGGTAGATGTGGCCATATGGCAGCATGCATTTAAAGCACCCATAATTGATTCTAGTGTCACACATGATGTGAGTTGAGGAGGCTATTTTGACTGTCAATTAATATCACAGGATTTGCTTGTCACAGGCCAGAAAAAACTAAAAAAAAAGATTAAAATTCAACACCATGCTTATTTTGATGTCAAATGAATATTTTCTGCTGTCTTTAGAATGCCTGTATATGCACTACTGTAGAATGTGATCTACAGCTAATGTGGAATTAATCAAGAATGTATGAACATACAGAGTTAGTTTCTCATGTTAACACATCTGTTACTTGACAGTGATGTTTCTTAATAAGCCATTAGATGAGAAAGGATACTCTTATCTAATTTAATGTGTGGAAATTTGGTGTCCAATTGACCAATAATTTTTCATAATTGTGTTATATACACCCATACAGCTGGAATGTCCCTGTTGTTGAAAGGGAGTTTCAGTATTTCTTTATCATAAAAACAGTATCTGTTTCAGTGGGAAAGTTAAACAAAAACTAACTGTGAGGCTTCTCCTTGTTTCTGTTTACAATGTCTCACTGCAGAGGGAGGTTTGGATTACCACTGGGATTCTTGTTTGAAAGGTTACAATCAGGTGAACGGGGTAAGAGTTGAAGCATATTATACAACCTTTTACATTTCCTCCATAAGTTTGATTTTGTGTGTCAGATGGGCAATTTGAATGTAGGGAATTGCCTTTGCTTTCTCCCTTTCTTTGTCCCCTGTCGATCGCCCCCACACTCACACACCTCCCATCCCCCACTGTCAGCTTCACCAGCTGTCCAACAGCAGCGGGACCGATGGAGCAGAGAGCTTGCACCTCCTGGAGGGGTGCCCTGGTCAGAAGTTCCAGGTGTCACTGCTGCTCTCCCACCTGCTGACTTCACCGGCCTACCACTCTGATGTGCTGCTGCAGCCATATCTGTCCAGCTGGGATGAGCTTGTGAGGTAAGATCACCAGATACTGTACAGTGAGAGAGAGAAGCATTTAATTACAGCCTCAAAGAGGAATGAAGTCATTTATAGCTTACCATAATCTGTACTCTGAGGTGCACTCCAAGATGATTCGTTGATGATTCACTCTGTTACCCTCCCAGGTTTATGGAGGCTCTGGGCCCGATGGTCGGCCTGATATCTAAAGAGATAGAAACCAAGACTTCTATTATTCGCCAACTAGCCCTGTTGGCAGAAGAGAACCCTGAAGCAGAGATTTCAGACATACATTCAATAAATGCAGAAGCTGGGACAGAGAATACTTTAGAGGCTTCACAGCACACAAGTGCTTACCACTCTCTGCGCTCTATGATCTCAGCAGAGATGAGCCAAGGTCTGGTGGACTTCCACCACCAGACAGATTCTGGATGCCGAACTCTTCTGCGCCTCCACCGAGCTCTGCTTTGGCTTAAACTCTTCCTGGAGAAGCTGGCTGAGATACCTGTGGCCGGCCGACTCAGGAGCCCCTCGGATCTGTGTCGTGAGGCCTACCAAAACACCCTGGCAAAGCACCACACCTGGTTTGTTCGCAGGGCCGCCGAACTGGCCTTCATTGCCTTACCAGAGCGGAGTTTCTTCTACAAGCTGGTCTGTGTTCAGAATCAGGAGGAGCTGAGCATAGTGCTGAACAGAGTGGTTCAAGCCATTGGAGAAGTGTATGACAGAACACAGAATGCTCTGGAGGAAAATGGCATGCTGGACTTGCCATAGAAACGATGACTGGACTTATCCCTACTGCTGTTTAACATGTTTTGCACTGTCCTCATGGTTCAGGAGAACCTGGCTGCAGCAACATGGCGCACAGCAATCACGATAGTCATCCATAGACAGGAAGTCATGTGACAACATCTTGCCCTTTCAAAACAAGAGTAATATCACCCCACATGTTTTATTTACATAACATCCCCATCATATTTCATCTTAAATCTTAAGACATTTAAGATATAAAATCCATCAAGCATTAAACTATGTTTAAATTAACAAAGGTGTTTTACATTAACATTCCTCTTTGTCAAATGTGTTGTTTTTCCAGTGACTATATTGTATAGTGATACTGAAAACCTGTTATATAATTCCTAAAATATGAATTCCTATTGCTCAGGAAATACTGTTTAACAGCCTGAAGCTTTATATACTCTGGCCAAAAGTATGTGGACAACTGAATGTTTTCTTTATATGTGATAGTGACAGGAGATTGTGATACCACTGATATTAATCTGCTGCTATAACTGCCACCAAGTGCAAGTTTTTTTATATATCATCTTTTAACAGACATTTTAATTCAAGGTTCCTGATGTCCTTTTGAACTTATATACTAACATAACATTGAATGTTACATTACCGTGAAGAAGAGCAGCTGCTGTCGTACATTGTCACATGACTTCCTGTGTGCAGATAATGATCATTGTGGTTGTCCTCCATGTCCAACAGGTTGCTGTAGCCAAGTGCCCCTCCATGGTATCCTGGGCATCATGTATAAACATGATCCTCAAGAAAATGTGAATGGACTTCTTTAAACTGAAATTTATTATATTTCTCTGTTGCCATATTTTCCCACTAACCAAAGTGCTGCCAACAATCAATTAGAACTGAAAGTTGCTTTCAGTCTTTAAACATTCCTCATTCAGTTTCATGAGATGAATTCTTCTGCGCACCTTAGAGGCATTTTTAAGGCAGCTGATGATGCATTTAGGCTGGCTAAACACAGTATTTAAGTCACCTGTACATTCTTACAATCTAAAGCCAACCACCCTTACAGTGATCTTGAAATTGTGTCACAGGGGTGTTTATTTTATAATGGAGTATGTCAGATTGTATGGTCTGAGTTTTTGTGTTTACTCTCACAAAAACTTAGACTGTCTTTTTTTCTTTTTGGTGTTTTAGCTAGTAAAAAAACCCTTTTCTACATTCTAAATTTCTATTGAAAATGAAACAACATTTTAATTGTAGTTAATGCTTGGTGATTCATTATCCTACCTCAAAACTGTCTTGGTCTTGATACCTCTTTGCCTTAAAATCTGGGACCAATCTATCCTGATTATGGACAAAAAATCAGTATATGCTGAACAAATAACTATATGGTGCTTCACAGTCACTGTGATATGAGTGTGGAGTATTAATTTCTCAGTGCTACATGATGAGTTTTTGCATCATGTTCAGAATCATTAAATATCTGTTAAAAAAAAAGCCAGAGAATTCAGTTGGTTATTTTTCATGTCCAGTAATTTGATAGCACTGACATTTAAATGTCACTGAACTGTTGTGTAATGTTGTCCACTATCCAGTAGAGGATCCAGTGTTCTGCTACAGACTAATCTTCACTTCCCTCACGACACAATGGAGGCAATGTGCTCTGGGTGACATTCTGAACATGTATGGTGGAAAAAGCCCAGTGGCAGTACGAACAAGTATTTGAATGTCATGGATATCTTTTTGTTTATGAGATAACAAAACAACCCTGAAGAGTATCAGGAGGTTGTGGATTATAATTTTTCTTTTTCTACATGTGTGTAACAGAGAGAGGAGCATGAGTAGTTATCGGTCACCACTGCTAGTCTCGATCAGACTATTTTAAACCCACAAATACCTCTAATGCTACATAATCCTGGCTCTCTCCCTTTTCCTACTCAGCGCTCTCTTTCTGAGGAAACAGTGGAGAAAGGAGAGATAAGGATAGACCCTAAAGTCACAGAGCAAGCAGAAGACAGGAGGTGCTTGAAGGTCACTAAGCGGAAGTACACTTCGGCTGTAATCTTGTCAACCAGTTGGCAGCAGACTATATTAAAGCTACTCCCAAAGGAACAAACCAAAAACAGCATAACTGTATTTTCTGATCCTGGGTCCATCAGTAGTTATGATTATGTAGATCTATTAGGTGAGAATCCAGCCCAGGCTTCAGTCTGTGACCTTTGACCTCTGATATGTGTAGGAGGATGACGTGTTAGTGGTGGTATTTCCTCTGGATATGCATGTAGACAACATGTGTGCAGTTTCTCACTTGTTAAATTCGCAGCTGTACATATGTCACATAGCAGGATAGAATGTCTTTTTTTGTTGGTTTTAGCTTTCACTTGTTGCCTCATACTGGTATGTGCACACAGGCTAATGCATGCATCCACTGTTACTGTAGACTGAGGATTACAGTGAATGAGATTACATTAGATTACATCCACCTGGCGCTACTTTTGACACTGCTTGGCTGCTATATCTGCCCTCTACAAAGGCCTTACTACATCTAACTTTATCTTTAACTATCATTTATCTTTAACTCATATTAAACTAAGATCAGACAACCCACATTGGTATTATGACCTTTCCACTTAAATCTTATCGTCATTCCAAGAGTAATAAATCCCTTTCCTCCTATGATGACACCAAACACTACAAAAAACATGACTGAGGCAAAGGCAGAGGTGAGGTTTGAGTTCCCTTAAATGACATTTATTAATTTCTCTATCTTGTTTCGCAGTAAACATGAGCAAAAATATACATACAGTAAGAGCAAAAAATAAAGATCCAGAATAGATTTATCACCCATTTTGGAGAGAGTACCTCAACAAATTGAATGGATTTCCTTCTTGAACTATCCTTGCACCCCAGTCTTAGGCAATAGTACAGTGGATGTTGGGTGGTGGGGTTGCGGTGGGGTGGTTGTTAATTGATTCCTTTTTTGAAACATGAACAGTTGACACTTAAGTCACATAAATTGGGGCTTGTTGAAGTTTTGGTTTGGAAATTTTTTTTTTTTTTTGCATTTGAAAGCTCTCTGAAAGCACCATTCATTCACACTATCACTGGTTGATTCTGATAGAATAGACCTATCTACCCATGCAGTGCTCAGAAAACTTTCACTGCAACTTACAAGATCAATTTGATAAAATAGAAAGGACTCAAACAGGGTTCAGACACAAATGCGTCTATATGGGGAAAAAAAACAACTTCAATCATCAAGCTGTTACATTTTGCCATTTGTTGCATTAATGATGAAAACCTATCAGATAGCTTCCATGACATAATACAATCCAAGCTTATACATTCTCCCCTCTTTACAACAAAATAGCAATAAAAATACTCTTTTATAAACAAAACAATACCTTTTTTTAATATATTGTTCCATCTTTATAATGCGCACGTACTGGCAAAACTGCCCGCGTGTAATTTCTATATGTTGTTGCCTTTTCCTTCCTTGCTCTCACACGTATTACACTGATTTTGTTACAGCCTTCTCAATAAATACATCATACAGCCACACAAGAAATAAATATATTGCTTTTTGAGGACATCTCCAAATTATGGATAAACGGAGATTACATGATAAACATTCTGTGACACTGGGGAACAACACTTTCTGTCCACCAGGAGGCACTGTTCTGTTGCAGTGCAACATGTTCCTTTTGTGCGTATTATTATATAAGACTAGGCCTTTTAATAACATGGGGTCTTTATCCAGCCACCTGGATCCTACAGTATCTCTCAATGAAATCCTTGCTCACTAATCTGCTGCTGAGGATGTGCCAATGCAGCACAACTGAACAGAGTTTAAAGTTTTTATGAAGATCTTTGGTTGAAGAACAAATCTCCACATGCACATGGGTAAAAACAAGAATGTCCAATTAGGTGATGAAGCAAAAACATTTTATTTGCTGTGCTGTAATTTAAAAGAGCTGTGATTAATTATAATTTAATGACAACTGGGGAAAAACAGGATTGAATGAAAAATGAGAAGTGAATGATAACTGCTTCAGCTCTACTTTGAAGACAGTGAAACAGGCGTTGGACACAAGGAGGAGCGACAAAGTAGGGTAAAGAAGTTCAGCCTGCAGGCTCTGGATTAGCCAAACAGATTAAGAGATTACAGTGAAATTAAGTAAGTGTTGCATCAATGCCAGAGGAGAAATGCATGTGAACTGGTCATTGGACGGTCAAAGGAAGCAAGAAAAAAGCCTCAGACTGTATATCTGAGGACACAAGATAGATAAGACAATCACATTAAATCTGATTATTTTTTTCTTTCTTTCATTTTCAAGTCTAGATCAGATAATTAGGTGCCGTTTTGGTGAGCATGCTGAAAAACCGTTGCTGTGAGAGGAATGAAGGTGGTGGAGTCAAGCCAGACATTAAAATGAATGAACAGATGCTCGTGTTCTACATTTGCTGCAATGACATGGCAGGATCACAGTGGCATTGGTACAATTTTGTAGCCGTGCCATGGTAACGTGCCTGAGTTTAAAAGTGTGACTCCACAGATTTCTCCAGCCAATATTTACAGGTGATTCTTACAACTTTGTGTGCCCACATTGCCCATAAATGCACATGAAATAAACGGCTTAAGCACCAAACTCAGGTGTAATCTATTATTTTTCTAGAGGCTGCTCACTCAAACTGCTTGTCTAGTTACATGACGGCTCTGTCTTTAGCCTGTTTCATAAAACAACAGAAAATACTACAACAAAAAAAGCATAAACCCAACAAATGAAATGTGAAAATATCCTTTTCTATGTGGTCAAAAGAGCAAATCATGAATTTTGTTCATTTCCTACAGGCCTATAAAACAAAACTCAGATGCACTAACAATTCACATATTCAAGATTCTAGTCACCTTCAGGAGAAGATGTAAACTACAAATTGTGATATGCTGGATGAATATTTCAGAGGATTGATAATGAGTATGAATGAAATAAAGGGAACAAGCACAAACATTCTATAGTACATCCTCCTCTCCAAAAACTGTACATACATTAATTAATTCAACTCAGCTTCACAAAAAAGAAAAAAAAGCACACTTCCAGTGCAAATCAATACAAAATATGACAATGGCATCTATTTCTGATACATGAAATAGATGCAATACACGCAAAAAATATTCATGTTTAAGTTCATTAAAAATCGAGACACAAGAAAATGGCTCTTGGTTTGACTGGGAACAGTGACAGGGAATGTAATGTACTAGCTGATTTTGGGGCAAAAAAAAAATCATGTTTTTGTAAACTAATTGTGACGCTTTAAAATGTCTGAAACAGGACTGGTGTACTGTCTCCTGTTGTAAATCATTTGGCATCAGTGGTGTTGAGGTGACTATTCCCAGAGAGCCAAATATGCATCGTATCTGTTTCAGGTCAGACAACCAGTGACCAGATGACTAAAAATAATTATAATTCAGTAGAAGTTGTTTTATCTGAAGAATGGAATCAAGCATTCATAATGTATGCCACTTAATGAATATTGCACATTGCATGCAACTTCCCGACCTACAGTATGAAATGGGACCTGTGAATGCAACACACACACACACACACACACACACTCTCTCTCTCTCTCTCTCTCTCTCTCTCTCTCTCTCTCTCTCTCTCTCTCTCTCTCTCTCTCTCTCTCTCTCTCTCTCTCTCTCTCTCTCTCTTAAAGGTTTTGACCTCTTAACTCCTATCTTTTGGAGATGCCTATCTTACTATTTGTTGTTTTCAAAGCACACACTTGCTGTGCGGGAGGTTTAGTAAATTACACTGCGGTCCCTCCTGGTGGTCAGTGGTTTAACATAACCTTTTTTCACACTTAGCAGAGAGGTGGGACATGGAGGCCTCCTGCCCTCATAGCACACTAAAGACAATACACACATGCAAAATGGCTTCATCTCTGCATCCGTTCATCAAGATATATGCAAATCTGTTGGATTATTCTTTTAAGTGCAACAAAATAGACATACTGATATAAGGTTATGATACCGTATAAATACTGTAGATATACACATTTTGTATTGTCAATTGTGTATATTCATATAGAGAGGGATACTCTATAAGGAGGCAGCAGGACAGGAGCAGCAATAAAGTGGTAGTGTTGCTGATCCTTGCAAACTTTCAAAACACGTTTACATCCTTTAGATCTCCTAGTTTGTCATGCAGTATAAATAGACATCACCTCAAACTAATTTACAGAAAATAATTTGTCCCAAAGCTCACAGACAGAATTAAAGACAGGATTACCACCCTCTGTTCCTGCATCACCTCACCACATAACTGAATAAACTGGTTGTAAACAAATCCTACAGAGGGTGTGAATCCTACCATTAGTTTCTGTGTGTGTGCAATGTTGCAGAGAATGAAGAAAGTGGTTTTCAGAGGTGGGAAAAGTTAACCTAGTTAGCTGTGTTGATCCTCAGCTTGAATGACACTCTACCAGCAAACTTGTCTCTTTCATTCCCAAGAGGAATGTTGTTGGCGTTGATCTTGCACTCAATGTTGACATCTTGATTTTGGGTGACATTAAGGAACTTGACAGCAACCAAAGGCTGAGAGTAGTTCACCTGCAAAGAGAGATCCAAAGACATCTGTAGTGTAAGAATTTCTGTATCACTTATGGTTAATGTCTAATAATCTGCCAATCTTACCTGAGCTTTCTTGCCATAGTAGGGATAGTACATGAGGTTGAAAGTGCCATTTGGAGGAAAGTATAACATCTCTCCAATTTTGTCAGAGTCTTCTTTCTGTAGAGGTGAAACAATTTTATCAGTTTCATACATGTTAGTGAGGAGAAGCTCACTAAACTTCATTACTTCTTCAAACCTCATTTCAAAACATACCCATCCATCTACACCAATGGTCTATGGAATAACACTTCATCATGATCTACAGATGTTTGATATTCATTTCTACTATTTCTTTGATGTTCAAATTGTGGAGACTACCAATATGATGTTGTATTGTGTTGCTTCAATAGATTTTTTTTTTACAGAGAACTACAATCTAGAGTTCTACTATACTGATATATGTCTATTATAGTCTAAACTCTACAAAGCACAGATTTTGTCCCGTTCTTACCCATTCATCTTTCCCAACTTTGTATTTCTGAGAGTGAGCAAATTAATGAAGCACAATGAAAAGAAGGAAAAAAGAGGAGAAGCAGCAACATGCACAGTTGGTGTAAATTAAAGAGTGGCATGCAGCACAGATGTGAGAGTTGAAACAATGCAAACAAAGAACGAACATTAAAGTGAATGGTGAAAAGTGATGGATGGTATATTGCAGATCAGAGTGAGGCACAATAAGTATGAATGAGCTGAAATCTAAATTGTTATGTTGTGAAAGACAAGAGAAATTACCTTTGCCCCACAGGTGACATACGGAGCTTGTCCGTCTTTTCCTGGTAGCATCCCAATCACCTGGTGGAACAGAAAGACAACATATCTACATCATTACTGCCATATCTATCTTGTTAAAGAAGAAACAGAGAAATTAATATTTAAAATTGCCATTTCATATGCTCGAGGTCTTGATACATCTTGATACCGACTTTCTTTCTTTTACTAGGATAATCTTTTCCTCATTCCCAACCGCTTTCATTATCTCAGTGACTCTATGTCTCCTAGCAACAGAATCCTGTTCCTCTTTCTTTTTCATACCCTATTCAGCTTGATGATGATACATGGCTGGCCATCCCGGTATCCATAGTAACGGTCATCGACTCCAGAGCACTCCTCCAGCATGGTGCGATTGAACTGACAGGAGCGTTTTGGGTTGTTCTTCACATCGCCGCTGTCATCCTGAACGAAGTAGCGGTCTGGGGTGCATTCGTCATTTTTCTGGGCCTGGATGGAGTTGTTGTAGGCTGCAGGGGAGAGTGGAGGTGGGGTTTATTTTGTGAGGGGCTTATGACTCAACTAAAACCCCCGGTACAAGACAAACTCCAACCAACTGACTCAAAAAGAATTATCTCTTATTAGGTAAAAAAAACAATTCAGTCTACATTGTTGGATAATCCGCAGCAGTAAGCTTTTTGAGTCACCACAAGCGAAGCCAAGAGAGGCAGACTTACGTGACAGGAAGCTATCCAAGGCCTGAGCGTACATGTCCCAGCTCTCAGTTTTCTGGATGTTATAGATAATCTCGAAGGTCTCATCTGCTTTGGGCCTAATCACCATGCCTGTGATTGAGAGATAGCACAGAGGTCATGGCACTGCAGCACAGACTGACCTATCCACCTTCACTTCTTATTATTAGTAGCTACTGCACCTGGTGTAGAGAGCCTGTCTTGCCAGGTTGGTTTGTGCTCATCCAATGTCTGCAGCATTACATACATGGTGAGGGTAAACATGCCGGCCAGGAAGATGTAGAAAATTACATAGAAGAGAAAGATAAGACCTGCAGACAGAGAGATGCAATATTAATGAGAAATATAAAAAAATCATAGAGCTAATAGATCAAAATATTTAATTTTATAGCCTTTTATTGCTATACAGCATTTTAAATTCAGATATCTAAATTAGAATAGGCAATCGATAACCCTACAGCTAACACACAATTTTTATTGACATTTAAAGCAACATTTACTAATGCAACCATTTCATTACTGTATATCTACAGAACAAATTATTAGCAGCAATATATTAGTCTCATATTACATAGTGAGCTCATATTTAAGATAAGGAGATGTGCATGTGGCTAGATGGTAGATAGCTAACTCTACAGCTAATAATGCCACTGTCCAATTCAAGTAGTAGCTGTTGTTCCAATAATGTGTGCAAACAAAATTTTCTCTATACAGTTGTGCAAGGTCATGTGCTGACTTGGTTATGAACATACAAAGTTTATAATTTATATAGACCTACTTAGCAGTTTTATAAATAACATATAAACAATGAGGCATTGAGAATACATTGTATTTTAAATAAGGAGAGAATACATAAAATAAAGTGATTTATCACTGATGCAAACTGACAGCGAAGCACTGCAAGCTACACCCCTTCCCTTATGAACAGTTGATTGACATCCAAATACAATATGAAAACATGGACTGAAAGAGGCCTGAGCTAAAACAAAGCAACCAGCTTTCACTGTTTGATTATGTATTATGAAAGAAAAAAGATTTTCAGGCAATATTAGTATTCTTCCATCCAGACTTCTCACTGTGCACTTGTTGAGCTGTCTGCAGTGTGTTTCAGTAATTTGTCATTTATGCATGAACGCTTCATTAGACTAATCTCTGCAACTTTAGGTAAGTGCAGTCAATTTCCTAATTACCCCAATGCACAAACCCATTTTGAGCAAATTATCTTACATCTGAGTTAATACCAGAATTGATTCATTTTAATGAAGTTTAACAGTGTTGTGTTTCTGTTTTCACTTTCTGACCAAACAGAGCAGTTAATCCTCATTAAACTAGAGGCG
>JANJYP010112116.1:0-20922 GCA_024605115.1 Rastrelliger brachysoma | reverse complement strand
TCATAAAATAATGAATAGTATATAACACAACTGTCAATAAGATGCAATTAGAACATTTTTGCAGTAGTCTGTGTTGTCTTAATTTGACATCTTGACAATTAATACTCTCTTAGCCACCATTAAAATCAGGGCTCTTATTTAAGACAATGCAATCATTATGGATATAGGCACATGTGAAGTTTGTTTACACACCATAAATGGTGAGTAGGAAGTAAAAGTCCCAGTGCTGCGCTCTTATGATTTAACCAGACTGATCCTTTAGATTTTTCCCATTTTTATCTGCACTGCAGTTTTCTGAATTCAGCACTGCCAGCCCCCCATGTAGTCCAGCCTGTACCAGGGCTTATTAAACCATGCTCCTATTCATTCTTCTCAACGTTCACTCCACTGTCAACTTAAGCTGAAACCCCTTGAACACTCAGCTCTTCGACTATTGTTGCGGAATTCTCAAAAAACTAAGTAATGCTGAACAGCCGATATGCAGCAGGATAGGGAGATAGGCCCCGCCTCTCTTCATATCTAATGCATATTTGTCTTTTGATGCATTGCAATTTACCCCTGTGGATGGTCCATAAAAAGATGTCTTTTTATCCCTTTTTCATTTATTATCCATGCCTTACATAACAGATATTTTGACAGTTTTTGATGAGCCAGTTTCTGAGAAATTTGAAGACTTTAATGGCCTCCTATGAGCTCATCTGCTCAGGAGGTATCCATAGGACTGGTAATGATTAACTCATATGAAGAACAGCAAATTTAAAGTATTTTTTTAGATTTTGCAATATTCGTTGCAGTCTGTCGCAATGCAAAAGGAGAATAAATAATATTTTAAAAGTTTACATCTTTCGAAAATGACACATCCAAGGTTTTTTGGGAGCTGGGAGTAGGTTGTGTGGGGTGAACAGACCTTTGAAGATGTTTCAACTGCAAGCTCCAGGCCTATGAGATGCAATGCCATCCTTTTAAGGGAATGACCATAACTTTGGTCCCCTTGCTTCTAATCCCTCCTCCAGACCCTTGTCATCACAGATCAACCAGGTTGAGCCTTAATGTCCTCCACTCGCTGGCAAGGGCAGCTGGTTGCTTTCATGTGTGTGAAGAGCCAGATGAATATGCTTAAATCTGCACATTGGAGGAAAAATTGATGCCTTTATCTTCATCTGTGCCTCTTAACTGTTCAACAGTATATGACCTTTGAGAAATTATCAGTTACATTTTAATGCCTCTGTTCAATTATTTGCATTGAACAAAATGGATTTGAAGTGTTTTTTTTTTTAAAAAAAGGCTCTGATCATTACGCCTAAAGAGCACACTGCCTTAGATTTGCCAAAAATATCGCAAAGCGATCCTAAGTGCCTGTTGTCTTTGCTGTCGCTCAAAACTATCACATTTCATTAGGAACAATTTGGTTGTGTTGTGAGATACAGCATTTGAATACATTTTGTATGATTTGTCAAATCTCTGCTGTTTGAGGTTGAACTTAAAAAAAAGGATCACATTGATCACGGTCCAGGGTGTTTCAAAGCAGTGAGTAATCGCAAGTGTTTAATTTTATCTGTTGCAGTATGCATTGCAAGGCGGCTGTGTAATCAAGCCTGTGAACTCGACATCTGAAGGAAGGATTCTGTTTCTGATCACATCCCCACTGAAGTTCATCCATTCGCTGAACATGGATGTGTTAATGTGCTCAGGCACTCCTTGGTATGCAGCCACCAGATTAATATGTACTTGACATGATTCTGTATGTGGTTTTTAGCTGATGTCTAGTGTTTATAGCAGCACTGTGGCCCCACGGGGCCACATTTTAGGAGGCTGTAAGTGAGGAACTCATGGCGATCTCACTGTTAACCTTCAGCGTTACAAGAACACCCCAGGGCCTAACTCTACAATGATGGATGTAGGGTGGCGGGGGTTAGGGGGCCCCCACACAGAACTCAGGAATTCCCCTTGGGCCTTTTCAATTACAGTTAGACCAAGCTTTACGCTGTGATGATATGTTGCTTTAGGGCTGGGACATTAATGTAGGGGACAAATGTGATTTTGTGTGTTGTTGACCCTAAAGAGCATGACACAGACTGATGCACTAATGGCATAAAATCAACAGTTAGAAATGCAAGGTATCCTATTGTTGCTCTATTATTTACAGTTGGCACTATAGTATCCAGACAGACCATTGTGACATCTAGATCCCTCTAAACTTAAAGGAGTATTGATGGAAATAGTTTATCATTAACCACAGACTAAAGGGAGCACAAGGAGCATGAGAGAGAGTAATTAGCCACTAGTGCTGCTTTGAGGAACCCAGGTAACGGATTTAAGAGTGGCAAAGGGAAAGTGATGGACTGTCCCTTTATCTTTGTGATGATCAATGAGGCAGCCTAACCTTGTATTGGACGTATACTATGATATGCTAATGTGATATGCAATGTGTGTGTGTGTGTGTGTGTGGGTGTGTGTGTGTGTGTGTGTGCGTGCGTGTGTGTGTGTGTGTGTGTGTGTGTGCATGTGTGTGTGTGTGTGTGTAGGTGTGCTTGCGTAGGTGTGCACATTTACCATCAAAAACGGCTGCAGTGATTTTGTCCCAGGATCAGTATTATGTCACTATCACTGCTGACTTAAACCTGTGAAGTTTGCACCCTTCTCCAGATGACTTTCAAAAAGAACAAGGCAGAACTGACTGTATCTATTTCAGTCCGCAGGGAATAATCCTGTGTTCTACGTATCTGGAAGAGGCAGGGGATCAAAAATCCATCTCCTATGCAACAACAGAGTGTTTCATATAGTTCCTTCAGGTCCATTATTGAAAGGAGATATGGCTGAGTTAATTAGCACTCATCCTCAGCTCCACTCCAAGCAAGATCTGTAACATCTTTCAGTTGTACAATTTACAGAATTATGCAATGTATCTGTGTAGCAGGAGTGTATCTCACAAATATTAATCTGCAAAAAAATATATTCCCTTGGAAATACAATGAAATAATATCTAACTTGCCTTGACAGATATGTGGTCAATACTAAAGCAAATTTTTAAAAGGCAAAGAAAGTTATGTTTACTGTACAAACTGTGACATTCTTGTTTGAAATTGTGCAATGCTTGATAGTTAGCCCAGCTATAAATTAATCAGTAAAAAATGTGCATATACTGTATTTGACTGATATTATTATCACTTGATCAAACACATTATTGACTATGCTCTGTACATTGATTTAATTCAGAATATACCACATACGAAGGGCCATGAATAATGCCAAGAAACCTAAAGAGAAAACAAAAGACGCAACTCCCTCTTCGGCTAGTTACCACAGAGCTGTAAGTCCCAAACTGTGCTTTTTTGTTTTATTTTTTTAAATGTTGTACATTTAGTTGCTTTTATCAACACATAGAGTAAAGAGCGGGTTACATAAAAAACACAGTAAACGGATCAGGACCCAGCGTGGGCTGTTGCTAATACACACATGTGAACAAGATGCCAGAGGCAATGTGAAGTCACTGACATAATTATCTAAACATGTTTTATTATTCATCTCAGTAATAAAACAGGCTTTGCTGTTGTTGCATGCTGTAAATCCATCACCCACGAAGCATAGATGCCTAAGAAGCATAGATGCCTAAGAAGCATAGAGGTTACAAGAAATTATATCATATATCAGATATGCAGTATATCTCATATCATATATCACACAGTATATCTCATATTATATATCACAAATCATACAGTATATCTCATATCATATTGTAGATCATCTGATATTAATTACTCAAATTTTTTCTATTAGTTCGGATTAATTTGTAGACAGCCTGAGCAAAGATGCAGCCTAATAAATGTCTTTTATTGTCCCCAGAGGAAGCCAGATGTTGGGGGTGGAGTAGTGATGTGTGTGTGTGTGTGTGTGTGTGTATGTTTGTATGTGTGTGTGTTTCTCCTCCAAAGTTAAAATGAAACCAAGGCCGCTGCATGGAGGTCTGAAGTCCCCGTGTATTCTAGCTCCACCGACCACAGAAGTTATGAAAGACTGCTCTTTGATCATTTCCATTTCTAAAATAATTTCCTTTGAACATTTCAAGTCACTTGTGCTTTTATTTATAAAGCCTATTTAGACAATCAAGGAGTTGAAAATAATTAGGCTCCCATGCACACAAGCGTGGACATGTATTCCCTTTCAATCAGTTAAAACCAGCTCTGTTAATTAAAGTTCTGAGCTGTTACTCTGCCCAAATAATTTTCTTATTAGTTACCGCGTTCTTTAGATCTGTTGTCAGCAGAGCATATTTTCTTTTAGTTGCGCCTTTCTATTTTTTTTCTTCTCACAGAAATCCCACTGACCCATATAGTTGATCTCATTTTTGAAGCACAGCATAATATAGATTCCAAGTTAAGAGAATGGAAGTGCTATTATTAGTCCCATTTGAGGTGCACACCCTCCTTCTAGGTGCTGCTGTGTGTTGCTGAATTCCCTGAGTGAAGGCATTACCATCTCATTTGGATAAGGGTGAGATTACCTCATGCAGCAGAGCTGTTTCATCACAGAAAATGCAGGGGAGCTGAGCTTGTCGGTATCGGCTGTTTATACAGGCAGCTAGAGGTAGAGACATTCCAGATACATTTCACAAACATCACACATGACAACTTGTGATGCCACCTTACTGATGTTTCCCTTGAAAGGTCTCTCACTAACAACAACATCTTATTGATCCTCAGCACCATTTTAACAACCTCCTCACACCCTCTCACACATACACACCTGAGTGGGTATGGATTGAAAATGTTAGCAGTTTGCAGCTAGCTATGCTAACACATCCTTTACTGTAGTTGTCAATTAGGCCCAGTCATCGTGGGATCTGCCCAAAGAAGTCCTGTGCTTGGAGAGAATGATGGAAATCAGCAGTGTGTAAATAACGCCTCATCCCACAGTGCTGAATTAATATGCAATACTCACATTTTTTTGTGCTGATTAAAAGGCTGTGGCATGCGATGAGCTATCAAAACAAGAAATAAACTACTCGGATTAAAATTCTGCTTTTAATTGGATAGATGAAAGAAGCAATTAGCTGCAGTTGAGTTAAGTCATTTTTTTCAAGTCAGCTCATCCTCAATTAAAAAAAAGGGAAAATAGCATGAAAAAATATATTGCATTTTAACCATTTTTCTGTTTCCTCTTCAGTTTTAGAATATTTTGTGTTAAAAGACTTTGTTTATTTCTACATATTGTGGTGATGGTTCTCCCTGTGATTTACGCTAGCGCATGTAGAATTTTGCCGGCACAATGTTGTCTAGTTTCTAATATTTAGTTTGCCTTGATATGAATGCAGTGTGCAGAACATTCCTATTATATCTCTCAATAAAACACAAACTAGCCACAAAAGTGACCTAAAGTTAAATCAACACTTTGAAGCCAATCGTTATAACCTTCATAAAGATACAATTTATTGCAAGGCTGATGTATTAGACTGTACTGATAATAAATTTACTGCATATTTTTCTCCATTAATGTTCTTTTGAAATAACAAAAAATATGGGTTTAGTAAGAAATCCTCAGTTCTCAGGAGGACCTGTGTCATGTTGATTGACAGACTAGCTAACACTTTTCAATCTGTCTTTCTTCCTGGCTGAAGTATATAAAAAAAAACTTTCTTCCCACTTGTTGCGATACTTGCTTGGTCACAGCATCCCTATACATGTAAGATATTCCCTGTTCATTCAAGCTGTGAGGCACTCATGTGTATATACACAGTTTAAAATGGATGATGTGGCAGCTGTTAAGAGTCCGAGGGGGCAGCATAGCTTTGCAGTATAAAAAGATATGTTTCCTGTTGTGGGAAGTGGGCTAGATGACCGGTTGTGTCATTCTGTTATTGCACCGACCTTACTCATCAATCAGAAATCAAAGCTTTGACAGTTGCCAACATTAAAGGGCTGCTGCTGGTGTGTCTTGTGCCAAGAGGCCTTTTTCTTTTGAGCATATTAATATACTGTAGGTCACAAGGAGGCTCATTGCTGATCATGAAGGAGAGGATAGATACTCATGAGCCACACCAGGCACGGTTCCAGTCAATATTCATACTGGAATATACAATCATCAAAGCTAGTGCAGCAGTCAACCACTGACATGACTGAAGTAGTAGTAAGACACTTTTGAAAAAAAAACCAAAAAAAAAAACAACCAGTAATTTACAGTTGTAGAAATGTCTGAAAACAAGACTTGGATAGTAAAAAGTAGATAGTACAAGTTAAATTTTAAGATTAATTCCAGTTAAAAAGATAAATAAATAATGAAACCTGTCCTTGTTAATTTACCTTTGGATTGCCCAAATAGGAAACCTTTGCACTCAGGTTTAGAGTTTGAAAAATAAAGATTTACTTATCGTTGCTACTATGTGCATGTTTCTTAAAGGCCTGCAGACATATTTTTATTTCAGGCTGAATTTCAGCTTCAGAGAAAAAAAATAAATGTTCAAAAAATGACAAATCCAATAAAAGTAACCAGGATGTCACAGCTGCCAGTTTGCAGGCTGTGTCAATTTTTATTTTTCATCCTGATTCCACTCATCTGCGTTTAGGTGTGTTCACCATGTTTTTCTCCACCCCTTTTGGGATTTTGACTCAGGCAAAATGTCTGTTTATCTGAGAAACCAGCAGAGCTTCAACGGTGCCTTTTTGGCATTTAAATTTTGTCTTTTTAAAAGAAAAAAAAAAAAACTCTAGCAAGTCACAGTTAATAATCAAGCTAACTGCTGAAACTCTCTTTGATCTGCTGTTTAAACCAAACATTAATAATCACATTAAATTGAATGTAATTTGTACCAAACATTAGTTGTTGTTTTTTTGTTTTACGTTCAATTGATCTTTGTGAAGACTCTTGAGTGGATCTACAACAGCTATGATTTTAGTCAGCTTTGGTGTAAGTTTAAGTATTAGATGGTCACATGTTGTACTGTTAATTTGATGTGTTGCAAATTTAAAGTTTGTATAGCATGTTTATTGAGTTTTTTCATTCAGACTTATTTACTTTGAACTCTTACAATTAGTCTACCTATCAAGGCTTATCAGAAGTGAGTGAACAAGCAAAATCCATTCATCCATGTGAAAACGTAACACAGTGCCTACTGCTGCTTCACAGCATCACCAGTGACTAGCGCTGTTTTGCAAGGGGTGATGTCTGTCAAAATTGAGATGGAGTCACATAACAAATCCTCAGTTAGACAAAATATGTGCCACATAACATGCATGTTTTGTAATGTCAATGACAAGACATTCTAGGATGGCGCCATGTCCCAAGCAATGTAGTTTTTGTCTTTACTAGCATTTAGGGTATCTTAATTCTTTTGCAGAGGCTGTGATTTGGCCTTTTTTTGTGTGTACTAGGACATGTTTATGGGCTAATAGGCCTTTGTTGGTAGTACTCTATTTATTTAATTCAATTGTAGTGTGAACAGAAGGAATAATAAACAGGCTGACTAGACAGACGATTCTTCTTTTGGGCTGAGAAAACCCTGTGTAAGGACACAAAAGGGGGACATTTCCACTGCGGAAAGTAAATTCTTTTGAAGTGGAACTAATCATCTGAGGGATGGTTCTCGTTGTCCTAACAACGCAGCTGAATTGGAATGAGCCCTCTTTTTTGTGGAAGATATGTTTTCTTTTTTTCATTCAGAACTGATGATGATAGTAGTTTCACGCCCTGTCCACCCATATTGTCCATCCAAACTTCTTTGCAGATAAGTCTTTACTTGGAGACGCCGAACACACGGCGGGTGACTCTTGGACTGTGACGTCAGCCTCACTCCTCTGTCTCCTGGTCTTTATGCCTTTTAATACCGTTAGAATGAAAAGGGAATCTCACAGCAAATCCTCTCCAATAACAGTTCTTTCTTAGAGTGTGAAAAGATCAAGACTTTTAAACTAGCCCTATATCATAATGTATCAGTCACTCTTAAGATAATACTGCTCTAATTTGATCAAAATTAGGTGTTGCATATGCATAATGTTCAAAGTTCTGTTCATTTAAAAACTAAAAAACTAAAGCTAAACACTTTAACAATAGTCAAATTAAAATCAAAACATTTTACATTTTTTTTAATATTCTAATTTGTCTTCCATGTTTTATGTTATAAAAGTCTAAATAGACAGTCTTTTTTTATATTGGAAAAACTTGACATGTAACAATTAATGCTACCATTAAAGGTCTATATATGAATGTATAGATAGGATGTTTGATGATGTTTGTTTGTTCACATTTCTTCTACTGAAATTAATGACTAGTGCATCTCTTGCTCTTTTGAATGTTCATGTATTTGTATCAGTTACTTCATTCAAATGAAGATCTTAATACTTGTGTCATTTTTATTTGTTCTGACATTAATGTACCTGAGATGGTTGATAGTGTAAAGCATGCTTGTTTTTATCTTGGTGTGATTCATCTCTTACAATCAAGATAAAATTTAAAAATGACATATGTGCTTTGTACTTTATTAATCAAAAGATAGAGGTTTAAATTTTTATTTATTTTTTTTCAATAAATCCACTCATTGTCATTTATGATGAGTTAAGTAACTATTTCTTTAAAAAAGAAAAACGTTTCCTTACTCATTGATTTATACTCCATATTACTTGCTCTACTCGGTTGTAAAAAGTTGCAGCAATACATGGGACTGACAACAGTATAATGTTCTGGCTGTGCAGCTGAAGACAGTGCATGTCATTTACAAACTAAGTTGGCAATTATTTGCTGGAATGATGCGGCCTCTGATTCCCTGCGACGAATCCTTTTGTCTAAAGCTGAAGGGATGTAACTGTGTGCTCCAGCTTGTCTACTCATTCGCCCTCAGGGAATTGAAAAAGGTAACTTTGGCTGCTTGACCTCAAGCTCAGAGAATTCCAATCTCTTACCGTTACTAAATCTTTATCTTCACACAGGCTGTATAGCTTTGCTTCTCTGAGTTGTAAACTGTTGGCCTTTCTGCTAGTCCTATAGTCATCCAGCCGTTTTATTGTCTCAGTGGGGGTACAGAGTTCAGGCAGCAGTCATCCCCAAAACAGAGAACTGTTCAGGAAAGTGTCATGGCTACTGTGCTGACTTATCATTTAGACCTATCGAGGCTTTGAGGGGGAGACACTCAACAAACAAACTGGATTGTGAACTAGTTGTTGATTTTAGTGCACAATAAACAACCTCTTTATCTCTAACTTGAAATACCAACCAATATAAAGATGATCATTGGAATGGAAATGTTATTATCAATTATCAATAAAATTTAATTGAACCATAAATTAGGGACTTATGAGCCATATTTTCACTACTCATACTTTTTTCATGATTTTTTCTATGTTTATTATATATGCAAACTTCTGATGGCTATAAATTATATTATTATATTATATTATATTATATTATATATTATTAATAAAATGTGTTCTTGATGATTTATTGATCATGATATTTTAATTTGCATTGAATGACACCCAAAGAATAAGAGGTTTCAGATATTTTATCATGTTTTAAAACAGAAAAAAGATAATCAGACTAGCAGCCTGCTGATGGTGAAATCATGAATGTATTCAGATTTTTGGCAAATGCATTATACCTAAGAGCCTGTATTGTTAGCTATAGTGACGTATTTGTTTTACTGAGAGGCAGTTGGCAGCCAAATGAACAGTCAAAAACTAATTCAAGCACACTGCAGACCTGCACTCAGCATTCATAAATCTACATGATGTTCAGTTAGTGCAGCAGCTTCTTACACACCAATTAAAGTGTATTTAATTGGTGTGGGATGCAGGATTTGGCAGGAGCGTGTATACAGTGATGTCACACAGGGGTGGATCCCTGGATGCAGTGACAGGAGAAGACAACTCTGTCTCTTTTAGCTGAAGACAATAGAAACCTAGGATTAGGNGGATTTTTTTTTTTTTTTTTTTTTTTTTTTTTTTTTGATCTTGAATCTGTTTTGTCTTGTCAGTGTGTGCCTGCTGTATACTGCCTATTCTCTGCTGAGGCTTCACACACTCTTACCAAATCAAGTAGGTTAAAGCAGGACACAGCGGATAAGCTTTTGGCATATGCCATTTTTAATTTTAAGCAACACTTTGCAGGTTAGAAAATTTATAATCCTCATGAAACTTAATGCCTTATTTCCAGCTTTAAATTGCAGCTTTATAAGTCATCAAAAGCACACTCTATTACAACCATGGACTTAAAGGTAATGCCAATGTCCAGGAATACATTTTCTTCACAGAGCTATTGACCAGTTGTGTTGTATTGTTTTCAAATCTTCCAAAAATCCCTTGGCTTGCTTGTGGTTTTTTAATGTTTTTTTTTCTTCTTCTTCTTCTTCTTTTTTTGCCATTTTTACATGGCATGCAGTATCTGGTTGCCATTGTCATCATGGCAGACTGGGAGCTGGGGAGAGGACGCCAGCACTGTGCCAGTTGGCCTGAGTAGCAAAAACACAAGGCAGACACAGCACGATTCTAATCTTCATCACTCCAGACACGAAGGTCACTTTTGTGACAATTGCATTTTTCATGTGTTCCATTAGCTGCAAGACATTTTTCCATATACTATATTTGGATGTCCATATAACCAGCAGCAGGCCGTAGATTTTCATGACGTCCACATTTAATCGAGTTGAGTACATTTTTCCATCGTGTCAGTGTGGCTTTTCCTTGGAAATGAAGGGAAAATAGATTAAGGTCAAGTTCTTCAGATAGGGTTATGTAACACTTTGTGAGCTACTGTAAAACCACAATGATCAAGCTATTTAGCGCAAGTCTATTATTAGGATATAAGCCACCATCAAAAATAAGTGGTAGATAGATAATCACATATCTTAAATGTTTTTTTTTGCGCTTTTCTCGTTCATTAACTTATACAACAGAGCCATGTACACATAGTGGGATAGCTAGATCATAAGAGACTCATTATGATTGATTAGTGAGAAAGAACTATTCTCTCACTGCTAAAACCCAGACTAACACAGTCTGCTTCTTTGTCGTGCTGCCTTCTTACAACCAATAAAACCTACTGTACCTTCAGTTATTGTAAAGCTTTATCAGCTTTCATGCAGCTCTCCAGCCTGTGGACCTATCCTCCTGGTGGTGCTTTGCTTGGTAGACAATAGTCCTGCAAATATCAGGGGCCAAGTCATTATCTTCTGCTCAGCAGGTGTGGACATTATTGGAGTGTTAAACTAATGATATTTAATGAGCTCTGTGTGACACATGTCTAGCCACCCTTACTATCATGGGGCCCATTAATAGATAAAAGCATCATAATTAGCTTCACTGGGAAGCCAAACCTAAGCTTACAAATATATCTAACTATATTTAAGTTGTGTTTGTACACTGTGTGCAGTTTCACATGCTGCGTGCCACTGCATTGGGCCAAAAAAAGTGTGTTAATCTTGTTTTACGATTCTCTGGTGAATTTAGTTTGCAAATCAACATGGTGATGCTTACATACTATCAAAGCGCTTATGCTATGTATAGTATGCACTACTGACAACCATTCTTTGAAAGCCTGCACATTTCTTGCAAACAAACACCAATAAAATGATTCCATGACTAACACAGATAGATGAATCATTATTTTGTTAGTGTTGTTCAGTGTGCTCAGTAAATTGAAAGTCTAGGACACAAATACATGGCTGTCTTAAAAATTTATATTGGAAATGGTTTTGATGTTGTACCCCACTGCAAACACTTTCAGCCTTCTGCAGGTCTCCTAGCAACAGCAAACAAAGGCAGGACCCATCTCAAGTTTCCTGTGGAGCGGCCAGTCCGGCGTGCCTTTGATCTTGACTGGGAAAATAGCTGAGTGGGCACTACTCGCATTTGTCTTTCATTTACTCCAGTCCCCTCCCCACCCTACTCGGCCCCATCCAAAATGTTGCCTGAAACAGCCAAATCTTCATCTGTCCCCAGCAACCAATACCCCTCCTGGATAATCAACCATATCAAAAAAAGTCATTGAAGAACTACAAAGTTTCAGTGAAATTGGAGGTTTTTGTTTTGGTGTATAGTTGGTACCTTTACTAGGCTATCATTTATGGTTGCTCTGTTCAGGGAAAACCAAGATGGTGTTTTATCCTTTGTTTTCATCTTCAGAGTTGCCTCGCTATAGAATTCATCAACCTCTCTCAGGATGCTGCCATGAAAGCCTTTTAATAAACACATAAAACATCTAACCCTGCCTTTGCTAGTGTTTTCAGCTTTATAAACTTGGACCAAACTGAGAGTACTACTTGTATTCTTGTAATGGCTTCAGTTCCAAGAGCTCACTGGGCACCCAGTGGAGCTGATTTGGTTTTTAAAAGTCATGAGGCTGCCACAGAGTACTCTTAATAGAGTCAACATTTTTGAAAAAAAATGTTGGCTGCACACAGGAAAATAAATATTCCATTCTCACTGTTTAATAACGCTTTCGAAGTAAGTCCCAGGAATCAAAATATAAATAAATCCCTCATTCTATGCATAAACACGACCAAGGATAGATATGGCAATGTATCTTAGGGCTATTGAATGTTATCTTACTCCAGTGCTCTGCTCTGCTTTCATCCAAAACAGCTCAGACAGCTCAGGAGATTAAACAAATTGAAGTGTTACACACTGTTTTGGTGTAATTTACTGTAATTGATGTTTCTATCTAGTGCCGAGGCCTTCTAAAGCAATTGCTTGTGTTTGTAGGAAGACATGCAGCCCAGTGGGGTGTATTGACTCAGGCTGTTGACTAATACTGCTCTATTGGCATGTTTTAATGCTCTCCCATTGTTTGACTAACACACTCCTCTGTACAGTTAAATGCGCACCTTCAGCACACTGCGGAAAATGGGGATCAGGGTATGTTTTACACTTTTTTCCATACCAAACAACTTAGATAGAAACAAGTTTACTTTGGGTCATCATGGACTGTCTAAGCTTTTTCTGTAATCCTGCTTGTAACACAGGCTTTACATGCTTGATCTAAATCTCATCACTGAGATCTAGATTGAAAAAGTTTTGACATTGTTCTTTTCATTGAAAAGAAAAAAAACTTAGTCAGCTTTTTAAATTTTATTTCCAATTTCAATTTATTTGTCATTTCTAAAAAAAATGGTATCAGTGACCCAGTTCCTGTGTCAACAATGTAGTACCTTTTAGGAGTTGCCTGGTGTGAATGTTCCAGCATAAATTTTTGTATTATACATGGGATCGGTGTATGATGATGGTGAGAGGTATTTAAAGCATGTGAAATCTGGACAACAAAACGACAGACATTTCAAAAGTAGTCATGTAGCAACACAAAAAGACCAGGTTTCTTAAAGCAAACAGGTTGGTTTTAAGGTTCAACATGTTCTATGTCTGTCCTAGAACAATAGTCTGATGTCCGGTTGAATACTGACTATTTTTCCCACAACAATCATTCCCTCTGTTCATATAGTCCATTAAACATTGCTTTTATAATGCACCTTCAGTGTAAGTGATAGGAAACTAAATCCATAAGCCCCCTTGCATACTTGAACTTTTAAATACATTTTGACTCAAAGTGAGGACTGTGTGGATTTGACTTTCATTGTGCATTGTGTTGTGGAGGGGATCTTCTTACTGTCTGTATGAACAGGAGGAATGATTAGAGCAGGCAAAACCTCTTTCAGTGTTCATTTGGGTACCTTAGGACAGACTTGAAAAACTGAATCTATCCTTTAAGGGAATCTCATGCAACATAAGAGAAATCATGAGAAATTATAATTGAATATTGCACATGGTGAAATATTGCAGGTGGAAGCTCAGATGCCTTTAAAAGCTCAGAGAAAAGCCAATAAGTTGACCCTGTGTTAAGATTACTTTGTAAAACATTCACAAAATATTATAGTGATACATATTTAATTCTATTATATTCGTATATTGTACTTAATCAGAGTAACTTTGTTTCCTTAAATTGACCTTCACATTCTTTTTTGAAAGTCTTGGAGTTAGTCAGAGTTAGTTTGTTTTATTGCTCCATACTTTTTCAGCATCTGCTGGTGTATCATGTTTTTCTAATGCTGCATGTGAAAACACACACTGCAGTTAATCAGAGCACTGCAAAACATTTTGTAGAACAGTGTTTTGTTTGCTGTATTCTGTATGGGTGCCATTTATGTGTTTTCCAGCACTGCTTTAAAGAGCAGAAAACCCATATTTCATCTGCTGTAGTGATGCTTGTTTGTGAGGAATGCTCATCTTAGCTGGATCCTATTTTGGTTTGTCAAAGCAGTGCTGCAGAAGATGATCCTTTTATGCAAGTGACTAATGTTTTGGTTGTTACATGTAAAAGAACTGTGAAAAAAAACTGTCCCACCTCTGACTTCAACTGCATGTATCCTCCCTCACAGAGGCCTATACACTTAATACACTGCAGTCTTTCCTGGATTTATTACTTCTCACAGTGTTTCATAGTATACGGTTACATTGCTCAGAACTAGATCTGAAGCAGGAGCCACCACAGTTGCCAGCTTGTCACAGGATGATAAACAAAAGGTTGTGATCTATTGGAGAGACATTGAAGCAGCCTAGATTAGCAGACCCTTTCCGTTTAAGACCTGAAAAGGCCAGAAAATGATTTTTGCTTGAACGCCTCACTTTTCTAACTAAAAAGGTTCTTCTGAGAAGAAAAAAGGAAATATTTGAACATTCTCTCTTTCAATCCCAAATACCCATTGGAACCGATTTTAGCATAATTATTTATAGCATGTTTCTGATTAGGAATTCTCTGTAAAAACACTGTTACAGCATCAAGAATCATCATATTACCTCTGACAAAAAATAAAGCTTGTCTTCCTGTTAATCTGCACCAAACCTCACAGAGCTGTACTATCCTGATCACCACACGAGCTAACTGACTCTATGTTCAAGTGGAGAGTATATTAATATCCTCCAGAGTCATAAATAAGCACATTTATTTTCACCATAATTCTTCCACTTACATACTCACCAAATATAGGTGCCCAAAAAAGTTGTCCATACTGGCACTATTTGAATACTTAGGCTTTACAGTGAAAATGCAGAGTTGTTGTTGCTGAAAGTATTTCAATATTGTTATGCAAATAAAAAAGATCGCATTTTTTAAAAATTTGTTTTCATACATTTCTTATAAGCAGAAGATAGTTGGCTTCCATTCAAGTCTAAACTTTAGAAGGATGTAAATATTAACACATCTCAGGACTGCCTTATCTGACAAATCTTAAAAAGTACAGAGGCTTTTCGTAAAGCTAGTGCTCTGTTCTGACACTGTAAGGTGACTGCTGGTGATGTGTGGTGTCTTTAAGTAACAGAAAAATAAAAAAGGGGGTCTTTGATGTCTCTTGATACTTACTAGTGCATAGTTAGTGTTAAGAGTGCTAATCCATAATCATTCCCTCCTACTGCAATTGTAAGTGTGCTGCATAATGATATTATTGAATAATGTGAATCCACAGTTATGCAAGGATGCTGTACATAGTATGTGATGTGCATTCGCAAGTTAGAAAAATGTAATTGTGTGTAACATGCAGTATTTGTCTCTCACTACATCCTCATTTTTTTTACACACTTCTGTTTCAGTAACTTTCAGCCACCTGTGACAACACTGATGAATCAACAGCCTGGCAGTAAGTAAAGATGTTTTTTTTGTTTTTTTGTTTTTTTTAAAATTGTGCTTCCATTAAATTCACCAGCACACCATCTTGAAAAGTTGTATTACAATTGCTTAAAATTTTATATAAAAGATCAGATCAGATTTTTAAGCAGCAATGTATCTTTCCAGAAAGAATGTCTTATATCCCCCACAGACCTCTCTGTCAACACTTAAACTACCGTACTTTATTACACAGAAATATCCTTGTATATAGAAAGAAGTTGCAGAGATCAGTATCTCAAAACTATCTAGAGATAGGTGAGGAATATGTTTTTGTTTATCTGGGTAAATCAATGCAGCTAACTTAAACTTAAAAGCCAATTGCTGCACTGTAACTTGTTGTATTCTGTTTGTAACTTAAATAAAGCTTGCCCTCTCCTGGGAAGGTAGAATGATTTTAATTGTTCCCTGAGAAAATTTATTTATTTTAATCCAAATTTGAATGGCCATATTGTTGGCTTCCTGCAGTGTAGTGAGTTACTTTAATGTTTCTGATGATGATTTGGTTCCAGCTGCACAACCACCAGACTGCAAAAGAGCACAATTAAATTTCTGTCTGTGACAAAGGATATTTGAATCTGTTTTAACATGTTTAAAAAAGACTGTTGCTCATTTGACTGGTGAAAAACCCACCTTAACATACTATTCATTATGATATAAGTGAACACCTTTGTAGTGGCAGCTCCTTTAGATTCCATATCTCGGATTTAACCTTTTGAAATGATTTGTTTTACACTGAAGGCCTAACACTCAAATGTGCTAAATCTAAATTGGGACAAACATAAATCTGAAAAGAGCTTCTCTTCTAACTGTTGAAAGTGGAAAAAATGTATCAGTAGATTCACTGAAAATGACATCAATCAGCATCTTTTAAATATGCATTTAACATATGATCTGTTGGCTGTTGCTCTTACCAAACTGAATATGTTAACTCTCAGGGGATTTAGTATGCTGTTTATTGATGCAGTTTTCTGCATTTCTGGAGATTTCTGGAATGTGGACTGCTGCACTTACATAGAAACAGGAGAACTATATATCCTCACACATCACTGAGATCTGCAGTATTTTTAACCTCTGAATATTTTTGTTTTCACCTCTAGGGCATTACATTTCAGCTCCTTTTCCATTTTAAAAGATTTCCATTGGAATCTCACTGATTTATAAAGAATGCGTAAATCTCGTATGGCTATTTAGAGTGAAGCTAAGACACGTTACACCATCTCAATCTGTGTCAGTCTATATGCTATGTACACTTGGAAGAAGTCAGTGTCTGTTTGTGCCATATAGAATTATCACCTCTTAACTATATGACATTTCTGGAGAGAAAAAACAATCATGGCACAGACGGAGTGGGGGTGGGGTGGCATTTGCCAGTGCTCTCATTGGGGTTCAAAAGTAGAATGTAAAATGTCTGTCTTTGTCTAATCCAACACATTTTTATTTTTGTAACTGAGAAATCTGTTCAGGGACCCCAACATTTTTTTTCCAACTGTCAGGGTGTCATTTGTTAGGAAGAAGAGTGAAACTGAATCCCCACCCCCAGTCCTTCTGTATGTTGTCAGGTTATAATGGTTCCAAACAAGCATGGGGGGGGGTGTATGTGTGTTTGTGTAGCACACAGCAACCTGTCACCTCAAACACACTCATCTCCATGGTCATCTAGCCCTGCGGAAAGCACTTTGGTCATTCTCATGACTTCCTCTTTGATTCTGTGATACCCTACAGCCTCATCCTCCATCAGTGAACGGCAACTTTTTAAGGAGCCAAAGCTGTTGCTACTGAGAGCATTGTCCCACATGATTGAGATGTTAACCCCCAGGACAGCCCTTACTCTTTATTGTCATCTTTCCTCCCCTCTTTTACCCCATTCTCCTCCTCCCTGCATTTTCTTCTTCTTCTTTTTCCTTTCCTTTTACTCTATTCTCTCTTTGCCAGCAGCCTACACAGTGATGCCGTCCAGCCATTAGTGAATCCCGGCACTGATAATGAAGTCACAGAGGTGGGCTGAGCCAGTGTGGCCAAGTGATGCGGCACATGGAGCCGGAGCACAGGAGGAAGATAGACTAGGATAATTACCTGGCTGTGGGGGCATGACAAGAAAGATGTCTAATTTCATCCAGGCTTCGATCGGTGAAGGAGCAAGTGCAATATAATCAGATATAAAAACCTTTTGCTCATGAAAAAATAAATAAAAATGAAAAAAAAATTAGTTCCAATCATTTCTAATGATAATAATGTTGAATTATTAATTATTGATTATGTTGTGACATTGATTGCATATCCTGTGTTTTTGCAGGTGTCCTCCACATCTATTGCCTTCGTGTATGTATGTATGCATTTATTTGTTGTTTATTTAGTTGGGGTTTAGGTCCCTCACACATACTGTAAATAAGTCCTAAATATCCACACTCACAGAGACTTTGAAGAACATACGAGGTCAGGTTTTAAATTATGGTCTGCACCCACACCAGGTTTTCTCTCCCCACTCCTGAAAATCCATTTTCCACACAATGCATTTCAAATCAAAGCAGCGTCACCATAACATGCCTTAGGAAACATTAAGCCATAGTGCGTTACTTTCATGTATGATAGCATAGCCCCTGTATGCTTTGATGTGCTCACTTTTTTTTAATGCTTTATTAATAATAACACACTGGCTTCTTCTTACACAACATCAGCTTCTGGTGTTTTTCTCTTCTCCCCTGAACTACATCCCTCATTCCTTCCATGTCTCAGTCCTTGCATCCCTCCCCAACCCTGAGCCTTGTCTTGGGATTGGCCTGTTTGTGTTTGGGAGAGGGATTAGAGGGAATGACATGGGCCTCGAGATGAAGAGGGGTGACAAAGACCTATCAGAGGGCAGAGTGTATGGAGCGCCTCATTGCCATTGGTTGCTGTGGGAATCAGACACGTCTTCATTTCTTCTAGCCATCTCTTCCAAGTGCCCGGCTTTCATTTCCACAGCAGAGGAGAGAAGCAGGGATNCCTGTGAAGGGTCAGGTTAGGGTCATGTGACAGGAACATGTGCTGCATGTTTATGGTTCCCTGTGTGTGTGTGTGTGTGTGTGTGTGTGTGTGTGTGGGGGGGGTTAGGAGGTCAGGATTTGAGTTCTGTTTGTGCATTTAGGTCTGTGTGCATGTGGTTGTTTGTATTTTGTGTGCAGTAAACATCTTAGTGATGCAGAGGGATGAGAGAGTGGTAACGCTTTCTCCAAAACCTTCCCAAAATACAATTCTGGAGCAGTCTACAGATTTCCGCTGTTGTTCTAGCTGGGATGGGTTAGGGATTCACAGACATGTAAAACCTACTTAGAATATGGATTCCTCTTATCATTTCAGTGGTATCACCAGATATTTTGCATTAGTATTACACACAAAAGTATCCCAAAACAGATAATGTCTCCTTAGTATTTGGTCTGATGTTTTCTTTCTGACAATTTCAGAATGATGTTGGCAATTTACTGGATCATTTAGCAGCTCCCCACATTCATGTGTGCACGTGAATTTTTATGCACATGCACACACATATACACACACGCAACATCTGCTGATTTGATTTTCTCCTTTTGTGTTTTCTTTTTGTTTGTGGTCCTTGATGTTTTTTTTCCTCTTTTCTGTTATGTATCATTACTGAATCTTATAATTTTAGCACATAACTTCTGTGGCACAGTTTCACAAGTCATACAACTGCAACTGTGGTTGTATTGTGTGAAAAACTAAAGAACTAAAGTGACTAATTTCTGTGTGATTTGAAAAACTGCTCTGTGTCGTCAATTTTCATAAAGCTCCTCTTTGACCTGCAGCTTTTCCACTTGTAACAAACATAGACAAACTAGCATGTAACAACGTTAACACTGATTATTCAGTGCTATGCTATGTTTTATACACAGATTTGACAGCATTTTACAGTTGAGGCGCTTCCTAAAGTTTTCATATGAAGAATGTGCCTGTTGCGCTTGTTGCGCTCCAGACTGTTGTCAGTATTCGACTGCTTGTTAGGATGCGGCCAGTTGATTCTGGCTGTCTGAACAGTGATATGACTAGGAGCAGCAGAGCCGACTACACTCTCCTCCTCACCCATAATAGATCTGCATGGTCTGCAGGCCCTCTGGGGGCACCTGGCTCCCCTCCCTGCCGTCTTTGGCTGGATCGATAGCCAGGGCCATCCCAGTGCTGAGACCAGGGGTCAGCTTCAAAGGCCTCCTGCCCACTTCCTGCCACCTGGTGTTCCATTTTGGACAAGTGGTATACTTTCCATTCCCTCCACCCTCCGTTGCCCTTCTGCGAACAGGTTAAGGACATGGGGTGAGTACAGCTCCTCCCTGTGATCTCCTCCAGCCTCCTCCCCAGTTGCCCACATGGGGAGATAGGGTGAGAGATCAGTCCCATCCAAACGCTGCACAATCACAAACTCATTTGATGTGAAAATCTGCTTTTGATTTAACTATGACCTTAGAATGCATATTACTCAATACAAGAGTAATTTGGTCATTTTTAGTTTTCAGGAGTCATCAAGACTTTCTCCAACTGACAAAATAACTCTTTCAACACAGAGTATTATCATTAATTTATAAGTTATATATAATCACTCATAAGTGATATTATAATACAGTAAAATGCAAAGTATGTCTCTTTCACACAGCTTCACAAATTAAGTTAATTAAGGTAATTCCTTGTTTATAATGGTTTAAATTCAATTCAGCTTTTTGGCTTTCACTTGAAACATGTTTCATTATTAACTGATCAACAGATCTATGGTATGAATCTCTCTCTTTCCCTGTTGGTCAAGTAACAAATGGCAAGGCTATCGAACGCACATTTTATCTCCATGAGGGCTGTTGGACAATTGTCTCCAAGAATACATATTAATCAATCGAGATTTTTGAATCTGTTTATTAAGCCCAGCCATTTTTTTTCTTCCCTCCAATACATTAGCAGATCTCAGTATGTCTGCTACTCTTGTGAACAGGGATGAGAAGGAGATAGAGGGAGAGGAAATAAAGGTCTGATGAGTTTGGCAAAGAGAGGATGGAGGCTGAGACAGATGGCATGAAGTCTGCAGCACTCTGGCGTGGCTCGTCTGGTGCTAAAATCCTCCTCTCTCACATTCCAACAAATCCTACCAGGAGGCTGGGGAGTCTGTCACACCACTCCAAGGATCCACACGGCTCTCTTCACCCTCCCCTCTCCCCCTTTCTCCTCTGTCTACCCCCCTCCAGCCAGCCTCTGACCGCCCTGCATTGCTTTCCTACTATTTTATCCATACATATGTATACATCCACACATTAACAT
>JANJYP010112092.1:0-14494 GCA_024605115.1 Rastrelliger brachysoma | reverse complement strand
CTCTCACTCTTCTTGTTTTGTCCTTTAGTGGAAAATAGAGGAACATGAATGGACTGCTGACGCATCCTGCTTGGAGCAGTGCTTTGGTTTGATGCAGTGTGTTTTGTGCATTAACTCCCCCCACCCACTACACCCTCACCCCTCCTCACTGTCTTCCCTTCTCTGCTCACTCTCTGTCCGTCACTGTGTCACTATACTTCATCTCTGACTGTCTATCTCTTTGTGTATAATGTCATTCCAGCAAACCCACAAATGCATCCATTTTTGGTACTCTGTTCCGGTGTACGTCACCTATTCCCTTTATATTAAGTTTTATTTTTCAGGTTGATAGAGCATGTGACATGATTTTAAACAGTCCACCTTGCTCTCATCAGCACAGTAGACATAAACGTTTTGATAGTGTGAATTTGATAAGATTACTTTAATATTTTGGGTTAGGCTGATTTAATAAGTGAAATGATAAAGTAATAAAATGCATTTATTTGAATACTGAAAACATACAAGAAAGTACTCTATATGTCATAAAAGATTATAATGTATGTTCTGTGGCTACACCTTATGTATTTTCACATTCTCCATCACCCCTCCATCATATATGCTTTTGCAGGTAGTTAGAGCACTCTAAACAGACAGGGCTTAACCCTCAATTTGAGCACAAACTGTCGCTCCAGGAAGCACATAGCCATAAAGGTCATGTTAAAGAAGGGAAACGGGAGAAAACAAGACATGCTTTACCTTCCTGCAGTAGGAGAAGAGGCTAAACAAACGCACCCTACTGTCCCATCACCCCTCTATCACCAATGATTTGTACAAGCCTCATGTCCATTAAACTAGGAAGCAGTGTGGGTAATTGATGGTAGGTAAAGCTAGCTGTGACAGTGCTGCTAGGTGTGTGTGTGTGTGTGTGTTTGTGTCTGAGCTTGAGAATAACTGTGTAAAAGAGAGAGGGAGGAGAGAAAGCACACCAGCTAGAAAAGGTCACACTGCCTGTAGCGCAGTACGTTATTCCCACCGGCACAGGAGTATAGACTAGAGCCAACTCCTATATTATACACACACACACACACATACATATACTTTCTCCTTGACTTCACTGCAGTTGAATACGAATTGGCTTCAATGAAGCACATGTAACTGTGAGGTGGCAGCCACAGGAGTACGGGGGATTTTCCTGTGTTAAGATAGAAAGGCTATTTCCTTTGCTTTCCACAGGGATTTCCTAGGACTGCAGCTATATGTAGTGTGATATCAAAGGTATGCTGCTCAACTGTGTCCTCTTCATTGCATCCTCTGAGCAAGCGATGCAACACGCCAAAGGAGGTTATAATCAACATGCAGGATGTGCGGCAAATGTGGTTCCCAAAACCACATCAGCATTTCATTGATCTGTTGTCTGTTAAGCCAACTGCAAATAAAGGCTTGTTGTTCTCCATGTGATTATTGATGACGAAAATCAGATGTAGTACAGTTTGTATACTGAATTCTAGTTTTGTTTCTGTGTCAGATGGTGCCTGTGCACTTTTCTGTAGGTGTGGTGTGCCACCGTTTGATGAGAAAGTGACCCAGAATGAGCTCAGGTTGTATTTTACCTACCCAGCACAGTGCATCCCTGACTACTATCTAACTAAAATCATCCATTGACCTGAAACATGACCAATGCTGCCAGGGTAGCTCTTTCCTCTTGGTCCTCATCCTGTCTATTTTCACTCCCCTGTATTTTTCTATTCTCCTTCTATATTTGTGTCAGTGGAAAGACAACTTTTCCAGTACTGATGGAGCTGAGGTCATGACCTGTCAAACTCGGCAATGCTCCACTGACCAAGAATGGTCAACCCTTTGAGTTGGAGTTTGATCCTGACCCGGAATGGCCAGCATGGTTTAAAATTGTGATCATGACAGGATTTTCTCAAGGTCCAGCATATATGTATGTGTGTATGTCCAGCTCACATGGTATTCCTGATATTACCGCTGTTTAAACAAGGATGTTTAAAGAGCGGAAGGATGTACTTGTTGGAAGGATGTACTTGAATTTAAAATAGATTTTAATTTGGTCTGTCTTTCAAAGTTTAAGTTATGCCAGTATAACCATGTTGGATAGTAGCCACACGTGCAGGTCAAAGTGTAGCCTCATATGTGCACAGTGTAACATACACACTCTTGACAAGAAGAGTGTTGTCAGGACCTACCTCCAGGACTTGCTGACCAGTGACAACTTGATGAGTTGTCAGATATGTGGGACCTTCACGCTGTGACGCCAGTTCCATGCTCCTGACCACTGCCCTCCTCACTTCCCTAAGGCTCTATGGAGCCTCCCTGTACCAGGCCAAGAGGGCACTGGGTGTAGTTTGGGGGTACCACACGACCTACTTTGGTGTGGCTTGCCAGACAGTGTGTTCAAGGGGTCTATCCAAACAGTACAGAACCCATCCCCTCGGGTGAGAGCGAGCAAATCTGGGCTGCGGCCAGTCACATGTAGGTCAGCAGCCTGTGTCTGTTTGCATGTGTGTGCGTGTCAGTAGTTCCATTTGGGCGAATGGCCTGCAGTATGGTACAGCAGTAATGACAATCGGATTAGAGGAATGTACAGTCGAATGATACATCTAATGATAATGTCATTGCCTCTGCCATTGCCAGGATCAAGGATTTACAATACAGGCCCATCGGCAATCTACATATGGTTTTCTGTGTGAGTGTGTGAGAGAAAGCCAGAGAGAGAGAGGGACGGAGATATTTTCTCAAGGAGACAAGAGGCACACTATTTTTGGACTTTGCTTTGTGAACTATTGCAAATTATGTGCATTTATGTGTGTGTGTGTGTGTGTGTGTGTGCATCTGTCCTCTAATGTCTCAGTGGTCGATTGCTCACCAGTGCCCACCCTGCCTCATTGTTATCCTAAACCAATTTTTCCAGGCCACCATAGTTAAACGTACATGCACAAAACTCTATGATGCTGACCTTGAGGTAAAGGATCTGCTACAGACACTTCCTCTCCCATTTTCATTTCAATTTCCAGGAATTAATTCTGCAAGAGATTATGTGTACACTCACACATGCAGACACACTGCTATCAGTGTNACACACACACACACACACACACACACACACATTCTCTTTCTCGCTCACACTCTCACACACACACACACACACATACACACACACACACACACACACACACACCAATCATATGCCAGCATATCAAGAGATTATAATAGGCAGTCGGGACATATTAGTGGCTTCCGTCTGGACAAGTTGAATAAGAAGTTGTTTCATCTCGATACCTGCTCCGTCTCACTACTCTGGTTTCACTGCCCTTATGTAGCCTACACTTAACACCGTAAGACTAATATTTTCAGATTATCCTACATTTAATGCTTATGACCTTTTCCTTTTATGCAGTGGTTTTAAGTTGAGTTTTTTTAGGGCAAAACATTAAAATGGTTTAATTATCTTTTTTTAAATGAATTCTTCTGTCATCCAGTCTTTCAGTTTTACATCTTTTTCTCTCAATCACTACCTCTTTCATCTTGCCCTTTGTCCCTTCTTTTCTTTGCCTCCCTCTTCTTGCCCTCTTTACTCTTTTGTTCCTTTTCTTTTGCTGTCATGCTTTCTGCCCACTTTCTTTGTCTCCTTTCTTTCTTATGCTTTTTTTTCCCTTTTGTTCTCAGTGTGCTGTCACCCTGGTTCTTTTCCTCTCTTCCTCTGTCATCTTGCCCTCACTCTCCTTCTCTAAACCTTGGTCTACTATTTGCAGGCCAGTCTCAAGTTAATTGTGTTTGCCCATTCAGCATGCATTTGTGTGTGACAGTCTGTGCTCTCAAATGAGGGCCATATCAGGTCATTGCAACTAAAGGAACACAGTAAAAGATGAGCATTTTCACTCTTTTTTTTCTCTCTATCATCCTGTGTTATTCAGTGTTTTAGCTTCGCTAGCAGCCATTGTCTCCAGACTAATGGGCTTCATTATGTTGAGCTGTGTTCATACTGGCTGCCAGAGCAGGGATTAGCCCTAGCTCTGTGTTAGCTGGAATCAGAAGAAATATACTGCTAGGCTAGCACTATTAACCCAGTCAACAAGAGCCAAGATGGCTAAATATGTTTGCAAGAAAAATAGTGTTTTTACTTTGACCTCTTGGNACAAGAGCCAAGATGGCTAAATATGTTTGCAAGAAAAATAGTGTTTTTACTTTACCCTCTTGGATTTTTAAGCTTCTTAAATCTTTAAAAAAAAAAACAAAAAAAAACAAAAAACAATTGCAACTACATTTCTGTCTAATATGTTTAATTTAGTATTCTTTAACTAGTGATATTATTATCATATACACTTTGATGCACACAATGCAGTATTTGTGGTTGTGTTATTCAGTTTTTTTTTCTCACCATATGCTAATACTCCCCTAAGTCTTGCCCTGGCCACGTCATTGGTCAGCTGGCCTCATTAGAATTCATGGNTATCATATACACTTTGATGCACACAATGCAGTATTTGTGGTTATGTTATTCAGTTTTTTTTTTCTCACCATATGCTAATACTCCCCTAAGTCTTGCCCTGGCCACGTCATTGGTCAGCTGGCCTCATTAGAATTCATGAAGCATCCCTGTATGTGCGTTCATCACAATGTTGCCTTGCCAACTGCCAGGCCGTAGGAAATGGATGCCTCTTTCTCTGAGCAATGTGAAGGTAAAAACATAGTAATTCATGGCAGAGGGGGCAGCTAAATCTTCCAGACTTTTAGCTCCTTTGGAGCAAAGATGCTGTCTTCATTTGAATCTGCCCTCTCTGCCCTCTGTTTGCTTTTATGTCCTTGGCTGGGTCAAAACAAAATTCCTAACTGGCAGGTTGTTATTGTGCAGCAAGTGTGACAGTTGTTGTATGAGAGCATTCATGTTAAATTTGTTTTTATAGAATAAAAAGTATACTTAAAGCGTAATTTATTGCACATACTAACAAATGACAGTTACAAACATGATTAGTCTGCTGCTAAAGCTTGTTGAATCTAGTACTTACTACTACAAATAGCTCTTTGATTCTGAAACCACATATTGATCTAGATTTTAATGTGAAATTCTTGCTTTACCTGTGGACCACCCTAAAGCACCATGCATCCGATTGACAAATACCACCCTGTGTAATATTCAAATTGGTAACATTTAATTTCCTCTCCCGCTATGATACCCCCTAATCTTCGAACATCCTCTATCTAAATATCCTCCTCTCCCTAAAATTATAGTGACAATTACGATCGTTGTCGTGTTATTTCTGTGAAACTGTTAATCCCAGAATCTCCATCAAGCTTCATGTAGTGGAGGATTAGTCCCTTACTGAGGTCTGTTACTGCACAGACCCAGGGATGGAAGAAAAGAATGAAACAGTTTTTCATTTCCGTAAAATCCACCTGGCCACACCCAGATTATGCCAACACTGAGCAGAGAGAGGTTGCATGTGTGCATGCCAATAATTTTTTTCCTCCCACTTCCATGTTTGTAAGCCTATTCATCTATCTGCCTGTGTATTTTACCTTGTGTCAGATATCTGCATAAGGACACCACACAATATTTCAAACTGCTTTCCAATGACTTTCCAAGCAGTCGAGAGGTAGGTTGTGAATGGAGCTTCTTTCTAATGCGCTTCCAATTGGGATTTCATTCTAGATAGTTGATAGTTATCTGTGTTCAAATGCTCTCCAATTTGAACATAACAAGACATGTATTGGCCCACACTTATCAAGCTTACTTGGAGTTATGCTTGTGCCAGTCTTTTACATGCGATACAAGATTTTACCACACAGCAACAGAGAATTTGTCTTGGTGAGAGTGTGTGTCAAGGAAATGTCATTTTGTGTTCATTGTTCACAAATGGAACCAAGACCCAGTTATTTTTCCGATGTAATATCCTCTGTCTCTGCCATTTCTCCCCCATATCATGGGATATGTCAAGCTAACTGTCTAATCTAGAAGTGCAGCCAGAAAGGCATCAAATGTTGGGTGCAGATGTACCTGCAACCGCCAATAATACAACATTCCAGCAGTTGTCCAACCAGTAGACAGTAGAAGATAGCAAGGGCTGAAGTTTGAGAAATGGATTTTAGTGTAGCAGTTGATGTTATTGTTAAGGGGAAGACTCAAGAAAGAAATGAAGCAATATCAATAATGTACAATTAAGACTGAAGGAAAAGGCAAAAAATTTGAAAACGTAATATGGGTTAAAGAAAAAATAACCCAGAAACTACACACACCATCCACCCTTTAACTCCTGACCTTGCGACCTGGCTTGAATGTTTTTGTTTGTTTTTTTCCCCTGTAGTAGTGCAGCCTACCTCCAGGGATATCCCCTGGAGGTAGGCTGCAGCTGGGGGCCAGCAGGGTCCCAGCTATGAAAGGAGAAAGGGGGGAGAGCACCAGGCAGCACTTTTTAAATTGAAGTCAATAACACAGCAGTCCATTCTATCAGAGCCAGTCCTCCCACACAGTCACTAAGGAGAGCTGAGGGTAGGATGTCGATTGAGTTCTCCAAAGTACCACTACACATGGCAACATGTTTGTGTGGGTGAACGCACATGAAGGGAAACAGCAGTGTCACTGAAGGGGTGGGGGGGCACACACACTCACTGTACAACCTAGAAATGTGTCACTGTCAAAGGAAAAAAAAGGGTAAAATAAACTTTTACAATGAATGTTATTCTGTTACTCACGTTAAGCAGTGGCACTGATCTAAAATTAAAACATACACCTTTAGAAACATTGAAAAGGGAATGAATTAATCAAATCTGACCAAATGCCCTTAGCCTGCTGCATGGGGGTGCTTTTATTCCACACCTAGCTGTTGTATGAAATCTTGCTAATGCAGGCATATCTGAGACACACACGCACACACATCCTATTTTTGCCTTTTAATCCTTTTCGCATGTTAGCACTTCTACATAGCTTTGGGGGATTAAAACCGGTATGGTTGGCCTATTCTGAGCAGGAGTAGGAAAGGAAACTGGTAGAGGGTAGACATCCGGCTGACATGAGTTTGGCTGTATTTTGATGCATGTGTTACATACTTTTTATTTGAATCCGATGGCTGCTATGTAATAGTTACTGGCACATCCGCACAGCATGGAACAGGCACAGTTTGTTTGGGAGCTAGCACTTTTGCTTACTTTTGCTGAGCCTAACACTAAAAAAAAAAAAAAAAAAAAGTCGATAGGCTGCAGTTTTAATACTCTGTGTTCCCAGTAGTGTGCTGACATGCTCATGTGCGTGTTATTTCACCAGCTAATGCAATTTTATGATATAAGCTCATTTACAGTTCAGTTGTTTTAGATGGTAGGATTTTAAACTCGTGTACAACTATCCCCTCTGTATTTGTGTAAGAAACAAGTGTTAGGAAAAAAAAATGTCCATGGGGTGGATTCATGCCTGATCCCCAATGTCATATTTTCTCCACACACAGTCACGTGTTNTGTAAGAAACAAGTGTTAAAAAAAAAAAATGTCCATGGGGTGGATTCATGCCTGATCCTCAATGTCATATTTTCTCCACACACAGTCACGTGTCTGTAATGGGATGAATGTCGACGATTTTTTAATACAATGCATTTTTTAAATTTTACATGATACCAAGGGAATATACTAAATGTATGGTAAACTGACTCTCCATCCGCTGGGCTCTTTAATTTTACATACTCGCAGAGAAAGTCCATTGCGAGTCCACAGCACATTAAAAGCTGTCATCTTTACATTCAGTAGCTAAGTGCATCCCATGAGTTTTATCCTACATTACCCCTGTTGTGCTTTTGTTCCATGTTGTTCATTTATTGTGGGCTGGTAGAAATTTTCTAGATCATGATCCACTGCCTACAAGTCCTCTAGTACTGGTGTTCTCTTTCTCTCCATCTCAGTTGTTGCTGTGATAGCATCAGTCTAGGTCACTTGCACCCTAGTTGTGTTTATTGGTGTGTGGCCTAGTAATTTTTTTTTCCATAATAACCCCTCACCCCACACATACACGGATTGGATTGGCTTGACACATGGATGAACAGTGGTAATTTCCCAAGGCAGACATTGATTTCACGTTCCTTTTCCTGCCACTCATTGTTTGACATCCAGCTGAAATTATGATTTTTGATTTGAAAGCCACTGCAGTTCTTCAATAGCTCATTTCTCATTTTTCATTTTTCTTGAAGTCACGTGACTAACAGTGAGGGAACCACATTTGGCTATAGTGTTGGAAATTTGTACTATTGGCGCATTAGATGTATGGAGGCCTACATCTATTTCCCAAACCTCATAGCCAGTTAAATTGAAATATTTCACAGGTTATAGCATCTGAATTGTTGTTCATATACTGATGTTATACAATTTAAAATTGGATTTGCCTCATTACTGTTTGTGTTCTTTGTCCATTAGTGAACACATGTAGTGATAACATGTCGCTGGTCTGTCAGATGCAGATTGTTCTCTTTGGCCTTGTTAGTATAAAACTATATGTGTATCAATTCAAGTCAGGTTGTTTTTGAAGGGAAACCCAGTGCTGGACAGCATGAGTGCATGTGTATACATTTTAATTTGCACATATTGTCTAGAGATGGCTTTGCTGACTTAACTGTCTAGACACTTTTCTTCAAGGGTTGCCATTTGTTTTTCCTTGTTGCCTATCACTCTTCTGCCATCCATTAGTTAGTGGCTCAGCTGTGCACAGCAATAAATGACTGAAAATTGATGAAACCACTGAGACACATTGGTTTGAGTTTTCGTTTGAGGAAACAATTGAGCTCTCCATTTGTTCTTTGAGCTCAGGTACCATAAGACAACAGCCTGCGGGCATGGGGTTTTACTTCTTAAAAGGTGCCCCATTTGGGTATTCAAGCAGTAAGTCTGGGCAGTACAAGTGCTGAGCTGGCCACAAGATTGTTGTAGCTTGTAAGTCAGTGATACAGTGGTAGGGTGTCTGCTTTTGCCTGTGGCCACATTGTTGAAATTGAATTTGAAGTGTGTGTGTGCGAATTGAGTGTTATCCATCCTATTTGGAGGCAGAATTGTCATATCGCACACCTGGTGGTGTTAAAAGCACTCCTGTAGGAAATACTGCATTCTAAGCCAAATGTATTAAGTGCACAATCACATACTGTATGTATTCTGCTATGTGAGTGTGTGCTGGAAATATTGAACCTATTGTATTCAGTATATGTGCTAATTTTTTACATATACAGTCATATGCCAGTATATCTATGTGCACAAGTGGTTGGCAGTCTGTTATTGCATTATCCTGTATGCCATCATTTAGTATTGTGCATGTATTGATACTCGGGATAAACAGGTAATAAAACCAGTCCTCAGCTTAGTTTGTAATAGAAGGCACATGTAACAGTGATAGAAGTAGATGCTGAAGACGTTATAAATGCATCCGTCACATGGTGATAAACGTAGATCAAAAGCATCCAGTGGAATTACTTGGCTTTGACTCTCTTTTGTTAATGTGCCCTCATGAGTGATTCAACCTTCATGCATATTGTGAATGAGCCGTGGTCTTGTGTGCACATGTTTCGCAGTCCTGCACGGGTTATCCCGAGTATAAAGAAAGGTTGAGAATATGCTCCAGCTCTGACGCAAGCAGCCCGAGAGATGCTGTAAAGAAGAAAAAAGCCACAATGCTGACAGTGCTGACTGATTCACGACTGACTCATCGCACTCTTTATTATAAGAGTGCCCAGCAGTGGAGAAAAATGTATTTGAAGTAATATATGTAATTATAAGCTTTTGCTTGAAGTTATTTTGTATCATATTAAGATGAGTTTTTTTTTTTTTTTTTTTGTTATCACTTTCTGTCTTGGAGGGTTTTTAATGCACTCAGATCATGTCAATTGAGGCAAATGTAAAATACTGTAATCTATATTACTGAACCAAATTTAAATTACCTACCTTCAAAAATGCCTTTATATAAATGGGTGATGAATGAATAGCCGAATTAAACTTCGCCATTTTTCATTTTCTTTTCATTGCTTATACTTCTGCATCTTCCATCTCTGTCTGTGCTGATTCTCTAGTCAGAGCATGTCCTCTCTAAGGTAGCGCTGATTAGCAGCATCTGCGTTTCCGCAGTCTTGTGGGGCAGAGAGAGAGAGGGGGGAGAGAGCTTGTGCCTTGAAACTCATTCGTCATTTGTAGCATCTTCATTTTTTTCGTCTTCCTCCTCCCATTCTCTTCTCTTTTACTTACACTTCTCTCTCTCGCTCTCAATCCGCAAACATTAGCCCCATTTCTCTCCCCTGTCTCCTCATTATGGAGGTGTTTGCAGGCCCAGTCGTGTTTTTGACATGAATAGCAAAAGTAAAACAGAGGGAGAAAGGGGTAATTGAAACAAAGTCAAAGAGAGAAGTGATTACAAACTGATGGTATCATATTTGAAACTTTGAGTGGATTGGACACAAGATAATGAGGGATAGATGCAAACTCAGCTTGTCATGAGAAGACACACTAAGTAAAGTAAATGCAACACACACCATCTTGTGATAGTAGCACCTGGGCTTTTGTCTATGTATATTCTGTTAGCCTAAGAATTGCAGATGAAATGTACAGTTTAATACCTCAAATGTGATTAAGTCTATGTAAAACTAATAAAAAAAAACCCAAAAGAAACAAAAAACCTATCTAAAAAGGTCAGTTTTCCATTAGTCGTTACACTGTTGTCCATATGCCTATACATCTATTTATCGTTATACATCTCTCTTGGTCAAGAGGACAACAATTAGACTTACTTAATTTTCCATTTTCGTAACCAGTATTAGAGATCTGTTTCATGGTAGCATGTTTCCAAAGGTGGTCCAGCAAACCAAAGACGTGCAGAGAGGCTGTAATCCCATTTATTTGATGCCGCACTGATTACATTAACTGCAATGGGGAGATACTGGTATAGGTGACTGGTCAAAATGTATTGCAGTCAAAAAAAGAAAACAGAGGGCAAATCATAATTGCCAATGAAATGTCATTTGCAGTCCAGCAACAGACTAACTGCAGGGCTCCTAAGTAGGCGTGACTTGATTAAATCAGTCCTCCTTACCCTCCGCACACACCACCACAGAACCACACACCACTCACCGCAAACCTCTATCTCATTTGTTGATCGTCAGTTGCCATTTATGTGATTGAACGTACGGTGAGGTTGAATTGGATTGCCAAAATTGAGGGATGATTACAGGATGATTTGTCTCAAGAGGTTTTTATCTTGTATGCTGCTGACTGGGCTCAGATCATCATTTCCTATTTTATGATCTCTGACTTCCTGTGTGCATGAAAGACTAATTTTAGCTGTCTATTATATTCTCTCAACGTGTGTCTTGTACATAATTTTCCATTTAAAACCAAAAGGCTAAAGAAGCGGGAATGTCTTTCAGTCTGTTGGAATCCTGGCAGCCTCCTAACTGTAATATCAACTCGGTACTGGCATTTGGGCTTTGGTTTACAGTACCAGTAACATGGAGTACCTCTTCAGTAGTTCATCTCCACCACTTTCCTCACACTCAAACTTCAACCCCTGCCTAACAACTCTCCAACCAGCCTAGCAACTGGGCAGTGGGCTTTCGTGTTGACAAGCACACAGAAATTGACAAAAAGCCATGTTGAAAAATGCCTCTGTCAGCTTTTTTCCTCTTTTTTTTCTCTCCCTCATTCGCTCACTCTGTCAGCACGGACAGAGTCTGGAAGGACAGAAATGGCTTTTTGAGTGACACGGGCTGGCTATGCCATTTGCCGTGTCAACTGGTGAAAGAGGATAGAAAAGGAGGTGGAGACAAATGATGATGGCCCCGCCATAATTGTCCCGCACCCCCTCTCACTTTCACCAGCCATCTTCTTCCCCTGAGGTCATTTCCACAGTGCCAGTAGGTGTAGAAATATTTTTCACAGTGCTACAGAAGTTTTGTTTTTCCTCCATATGAATTTTTTTTTCAGTGTTTTTTTTTTCTCACTTTCATTACTTAGAAGTCAAATGTAAAAACAGGTCATTAGAAATTTGTGTAGATGCTGTAGAGTTTTAGTAAATAATGCACAGAATACTTTAACAATGCTTGTATGTCTATGTCTGGTTAATTTAAAGTGTCTCTCTATTCCACTTTTGGGAACATTTTTCTTTGAATTGAAGAAAAAGAAATCTAAATTGTTAAGAGTAATCTAGTTTGTGATGTTGTCGATCAGTCCACACTCTTCATTATCTTGCATTTGACAAGAGTCCAATTGGGTTTTGTCCAACTCTCCTTTAATGCCCTCATCAGCTACAGCTGTTAGTGCACTGAAATGTCCACTAAAGACTCAAGTAAAACCTGTGTTGCTCCAACATGGCATTATCTAGGGCGCACCATGATAGTTTTCATTACAGCTACAGAATAATAAATATTTAAAATTCCATTATGAAATCTTAAATTGGTTCATAAAGCTGCAGTAAGTGGAGCATGAGTGAAAAAACAGTGCTCATGTAGCAGATATGAGCAATGTACTCACTGCAGAGGATTGGGCAGGCAGGAAAGTCAAGCATGTTCATGTGTTATCACTGATACAGTCGTAAACCCTATTCAGACGGGATTAATTAATAAACAGGATTATTTTAATAGTGTTATTAATGACAGCCACGCACCTCATAAACTTCATCATGCTGATCTTTTCAGACAGTAAATGATGCTTCTATGTGTGCAATGTTTTTTCTCTCCCCACCAACATAGCTTCCTGCACCTATTGGTACGCACACTCAAAATAAAATCCTACCTCGCAGAGTAGTAAAGCAACAGTGAATAGTTTTGTTCCACTGTGACTTATATGAAAATCCTCAGTATAGTACAATGCAACAGACAACCCAAAGCTTTCTGTGGCTTGGAATTTTTTACCTCCACTGTATTAATACAGTAGCCTATAAATATTTGCTAGCTTCCTTCGCTAATTGATTTTTCTTCTCTTTATTCATTGTTAGGGCCTCCATTTATAGCTTTATTGCTTTTTGTCCTTTGTGTTTATAAAATATATATTTTAATGAATAAAAAGGAATACATTCTTTGAAGTAACATAGTTACTTATACATTTCAGCTGTGCTGACCAGTACTTTACATTTCAACAAAAGTAGCAACAGTTTCGACATCTGACTCGCAGTCTCTTTGTTGTTTAGTTTAAGTACCATATTGCACAAAATTTATAGTCAACATATGTCACTGTTAATTTTGTATGTCTTTTTTGCTGCTGTACTGACCTGTGATTGCAAATTGAATGGCCAGGGTTTATTGGTTATGTACTCATAGGTAAATGTATCCACAGAGAAACAGCATTGTGCTTTTGAGAGGTAATGTAGCTTAATGCCCTCTCCAATCGTTTTGACCACCCCTAAATGTGCTCAATGTGGCTTGACGGCTCCCACCAAGCTTTCACTGCTTCAGGCAGTGATTTGAAGATTTGGATTCTTACCTCTCATTGCTTTGCAATACCCTAGGGCCTAGAAGCTGTGTCTTAAACGAGAACACAATGTACCTCTGGGAACTAGGGGAAAAATGCTTAAAAATCAAATTACACTGTCCATTCCAATGTGTCTAGAGTTGAAGTTAATTTGAAGTTTTTCACCCTTTTGTTTCCATTTAGATCTGTAGTTGCTGGGATTTGTTGTGTTGACAAAAATGAAAACCATTCCAATGTAATAACTTTCACAGAGCTGTGTGACATTTGTTTTTAACAACCATTCAATAACTTATAGCCCAGTTCAATTTGTGTTTTCCCACCTGTACCCTTGCACCACCCAGTTAAGGGGAATTATATGATATTAGTAATATTACAAATGTAGCTCAATATTCATCGACCGGCATGCCATGTCGCCCCTCTCTTAAAAATGAGATGGATTGTAGTTATTGCTGTTATTGATTTTAATAACCAGGCTGTTAAGGCCCAATGCAGATCCTTGGTCTTGCTCAGCTGCCTCTTGTGCTGTGTGAGGGCTATGCTATTCTTTCATCTGGATAAAAAAAAAAGATCTATAAACTAATTTAACTACAGGCTTAGCATGATTCGGTTTGCGGACTGTTGCATTATTTCCCCCCTTTTCTCTTCAAACCTTCTCATACAGTAAGTTTTACCACGTGTGCTTTGTACCCCATTATCATCAAACGTTCATAAAAGGGACATATTATACTTTGCTTTCTCTTCAATCATATAATATTACAGTGTAGGAAGTTCATATTTAACATGTTTTGTGTGTCAAATAGATANTTTGGTTCCAACAGTTTTTTTTTTCTACTTTAACCCACGCTGGTGTTGGCTTTTTTTATATGGTCAACTGACCCAGACACAGTGCGCAAGTTGACTACTCCACTCCACTAATATTGCCAATTTTCTCTTGTTGTTTTGGGAGTAGGCAAGCTGAGCCATTGCTCAAGTCGAGTTGTAATGCTGTGTTTTTCCATTATGCAGCATGGCAAATAAATAGTTTACCTGTTGGATGTGTTGGTTGTTGTAGCTCTTCATTCAACATCTCACTGTGGCTGTT
>JANJYP010112057.1:0-10117 GCA_024605115.1 Rastrelliger brachysoma | reverse complement strand
TGAGGCCTTCTTCTTCTTTCTTTTTCTTTTTTTAAAATTTTGTCTCCTCTCTGAGTTAATTCCTTTCCTGTCACGGCATGTTGGTGGAGCAGCTTCAAATCAAATACAGACCACAGACAGGCCGGTGGGAAGTGACTTCCTACCCTCTATGCTTGTCTTTCTCTGAAGCAGCATTCTAGAAGTGCTGAGTTTGAGCTGAGTACATGACGCTGATATAATGGAACCACAGGGCGATCAGCAAATATAGACAAAAAGTCCTGATTCAGCAAGCGCCTTGATAGAGATACACACCTTCAAACTGTACTAATCAGGCCAGGACTGAAATGAGCACATTTCATGAAACAGTCATCTTTCTGAGTCTTTAGCATTAGAAGTATTTGATTTGAAACTAACTGCAAACAATGAGGATATACACAGATAGAAAACCTACTTTGACTAATTTGTTCACGAGCAAAAGCAAAACTTAGATAAAATTGATATTGGTGTAATACCTCAACACCTTCTCGGTGTAATGTACTGGTACACATACTGTAAAGGAGATCAGGCCACTGAACTGAAGACCACACACCACGTCTAAATGGTGTTTACTGAAGTCTTTAAATAGTCAAGCATATTTCCTCATGAATACAATGCAGCACAATCAAAAAGAGACTGCTTAATAACATTTAATTACAGTGCAATTTCAGCTGGGGGCTTACAAATTCTCCTAATGATTTAAATGTGTTTAGATAGCTTGTTTGACAGTTTTTATTTCTGTCACTGCTTACATATTTTTTTTGTATCTGACTTTGCACTGTGTGTATGGAAATGTTTGTGGTTCCTTCGTGTAAAAGGAGGATTTTTTTTTTTGAAGTACTGACATTTACTCTTGTTATTAATCTGGCAAAATCCCTGTGAAGTTGACTGCGGTGAAGTAAGCGATCTATTTATGTTACTGCAACACCTTTGACCTTTTACGCATTAGCGCCGTTGTATTCTCCAGACCAAACCCATTCACCACATATAGGTCAGCTCTCACTATAGCCCACTGGAAAGCATGCTCCACATACTGTACTAATGTCAACAGTGGACTGTTTTGGCATGTAGTGTAAAGCAATACACAGCCATACAGGGCGTGTACTTACCGACATCAATCACGCTTGCAAGTTTGAGCCACAGTGCGAAATTAAAATTTGACAATTCAAATGTTAACCAAAATGTTTTGCCAAGGATATACTACTTTTTTTTCTTGAGGCTTTTGTGAGCTGCTGGAGCTTGAGAATGATAGCTTACTCCACCCTAAACTTTTTATATTTAGCTGTAAGCGACAATCAGTATAAGATTTATAAAATGTAAATGCAGTATACAGTTTTTCACACTTAAAAATTTTTACAGTGTGAATTTGTATTGACAGACTTGACACATTTAAAAAGGATTATTTTTTGATGATGAATGAAATATTACACAACTGAGCAAACTCCATCTTCTGGGAATGAAATTTGCAGTTGAAAAAACAAGCTAAAATTTTTACTTGTTTCTTAAGAATTATTGTAATGTTCATGCTTGTTAAATTATAGAAGTAGTTTGACCTTTGAGGAAAAATGGTAGCTCCCTTTTTGAAGTAGCGTTATGTAAGGAGATTAACTTAGCAAGTTAATTAGCTTAACGTGAGAGTTACTAACACCTATAGCCTGTTTTTAAAATGATACTTTGTGGTTTGTGGTTAGCTTGGCACACCCTAACCCCTATAAATGATGTGGTTATTGGTTAGCTTTTGAGGTGCAGGTAGGATTTTGAGCCAAGCTAGTAGTTCATGACAATAAGCTAAGTTAGCTGAGCTACCTCTGCTTTTATCAATATTCTCCTGCTAACTCTTAGCATGAAAATAAATAAATAAATAAATGTCATGTGATTTGGTTAATCATTATGATGTAATTAACATTATAAAATAGTTTATGGGAAAAAGTTATTGGGAAAAAGGAAACTCCTTTGTTTTGGAGGAGAGTTACATAAGAAAGTATGGATTGACAGCTAGGTGTTGTTTAGCTTAACACAACTAAAAGCTAGGTCGTTTGAAAATGATACTTTGTGATTTTACAGGTGTTCCTGGCACATACAATCCTCATCGGTTGATTTTACACCTCTTTTTTTTAATTCTTTTTTTTTCTTTTCCAAATTAGATGACGTGTTAATTGGTAAGCTTTAGAGTTGCGGGTTGGACTTTGAGCCAACAGTTCTTGATGCTAAACTAAGTGAACTGCCTCTGCTCCTCAATCTTCTCTGCTAACTCTTAGCAAGAAAGGAAATAAGTTAATGTCAAGTAATTTGGTTAATCACTATGATGTAACAAATGTATATGTCTTACACACCTTAATCATACTGTAATGTTTCTGTTAGTATCTATTGTATTTATAATTATAGCAATTAGCCAAGAACTAGTTTTTTGGAGCTTTTGCATCGGTTTCTCTAAAGGTCATGAGACATGAGCCTGAATTCATGAGCTCACAGTTTTTGTGTGAGCGTGCCTCTGTATGTGTGTGTGTGTATAATGTGGGACTATCCTTGTGTGTGTGTTTATCTGTTTTGTATACAAGATTCCCACCATATAAAGTTGGTTCTGATTCACTGGCCCCTGGCTGGTTTGACTTGCTCTAGTCCCACGGGAACCACACCGGTGTCCCAGACAAATCCTCCTGCCAACACGCCATCCTCCAGAGAGCTAGGCCAGCTAAAGCCTCACTTCCCCTCCAGAGGCAGAAAAAAATCCAAACAAAGTAAATAGTAAGCACCTAGTAGGCAACTTCCTTATCCTTGTTAATTATTCAAAATCCCGGAGGAGAGACCGGCCCACAGTTGCCTTCTGAGTCACTNCTCTCTCTCTCTCTCTCTCTCTCTCTCTCTCTCTCTCTCATAGAGGCACTCACTCACCACAACGGCCCCCCTCTCCTCCTGCCTCCCCTTTCAACTTCAAACCCAGTCATTTCTGCAAGCTGCGCTTTGATTGTACCAAACACCTGTATTTTTCGAGGAGAGACTTCCTCGCGAGCCCCCGCCTCCCATCTTTGATTGTTAAACATTAGTGGCGCCGTCATTACTGTCTGTGCGACTGATGCCGCCCAGCTTCCCCTCCCATCTTCCACCTCTGCCTTTTAACCGGAACTTTAATTGCTCAGAGAAAATTTGGATTGCTTTATTTTATCTAATTTTCAAAAACCTCTATGTGTGTGTGTGTGTGTGTGTGTGTGTGTGGGTACGTCAACGTGAAGGGTTGTAAAACTTGAAGTGTCTCACTAGATTTATCGGATGAGCTGGAGATGATCACAGATTTCCTAACAGCTATAAAAAAAAAAGGTGTTCTCAACACAAAAATGTACTCAGATTTGTTATGATGAAATGCGGGAACTTTTCTAGATTTATAGAGCATAAAGTTTGCACCAGATGGACACAGACAGCTAAACATTTTTTTTTCTTTTCCTTAGCTCACTAGTAATCCTTCCGGAAGACAGACAGGCAAACAGACAGGCAGACAGACACCTTTGCAGCAGTAATACCATGCTTTATTAGACGGCCTCTCCTGCCATCCTGTCTTCCCCCCCACCCCACACCCCCCCCCCCCCCTTCAGATTAATATCCTCTGGGCTTCTCACCAGCTGTTTCCGTCCCTTAACACCCCTCATCTTCCTCCGGCCGTCCCTCTGCTTCACATGGCAGGGGCTTATAGACAGTGCCACAATGCCTGCGTGGCTCTAGGAGAGGCCTTCAGCTTAACACATTGTGTANTGTGTGTGTGTGTGTGTGTGTGTGTGTGTGTGTGTGTGTGTGTGTGTGTGTGTGTGTGTGTGTGTGTGTGTGCCTGCGCGTGCAAGTCAATACGTGTGTTCACCGAGCAAGCAAGCAAGACACACGTCTTCTCTTTTGTCCACGCATCTTAAAATACATCATCATGCCGAGACACGGTGTTGATAAGTTCATGATATATGTGAACTTGCGTGGTTTTAACCGTCTTATTTGCTCCCACATGAGGAGGGACAGATGCAGACAGACACACAATTGTATACACTATACCTGGAATGGTTTTCTACAGATTTTCTGCTAATGGCGCAACCATTTCACCATGGTGGAACTGATGTTAAATGTCAAACAGTATAAACTTTTCACACAGGAAGCAGAAGCCAGTACCATGTTTAATTGACTTTAGTTGATTGAATCTGTTCTGAACTTTTTTTTTAATGTATCATTGCATCAATCAACACAAGTGTTTGTTGTCAAAGTGATGTGATGTATTGGTGTATTTACAAGGTTTGTTTTTCACTCTTATGTTTAGTTTCACTCTGTCTGTGCTTGTTTCTGTATCTCTGCGCGCGTGTATGTGTGTGTGTGTGTATGTGCCGTGTACTGTATATGTGTGCGAGGTCTCTCTTGGGTGTGTCTGCCTTTGGCTCAGGTGGGTGTTTACTTCCCATGGTGTTTTTACTGTTTGTGTGTAAAGGCAGACAGGATGTGCAATGCTTGTCAGCACGCTCCAGGAGATGAAAGGCTGGTAAGGGTGTGGAAGTAGCCGAGTGCCGTTCAGGTAACAGGTTGTCTTCTCGAAAACCTCTCGAGAATTCAGTTGTGTTGCCTTCGGCATTCCTGGTGTGTAACGAGGGAACACCACTCACCACCCAGCTGCTTCAAGATATAACTCAACACCTCCTACAAATCTGGACATAACTGAGCACTGATAGCATCCAGGTGCTCAACACGTTCTCAAAATTCAACAGGAGTAGGGAGCAGATAGGCCGGTCCTCCTGTTGGTTGCACGCTCACCTGTACAATTGAGTTGCTATTAGACTGCTACCATGAAACTGACTGCATCACCAAAGGTTGACAGATGCATCATAAGTCAGTTGTAAATGTGGCGCCCAGTGACGTGCATATTAATGAGTAATAGGTTTTGACAGACAGCTGTCTGGTGCATAATAAATCGACAATGCTGTCAGTCAGTGCAATGCAGTTAGGCAGGATTACATTGTTAAAGTTCAGACTAATAACAACTGCGTCCCAGACACACTGTTTTTAGAACCGGTTACATCTATTGTTTGTTTTCATATTGTCAATTCATGTTCAGTTAGTGGAGTCAATATAAACAGAAAGATTGGAAGATCAATCAAGTTTCTCACAGCATTTAAATATTTAACCAAGAACCAAATGGAATTTTCACTTTATTATCAGTCCGAGTCATGTCATGTCATGTCCAGTCATGTTCATGTTCATGTTAGCTTTATCTGTATTGGGTTTCCGTCAGGTAGCAGGGGTTTGCGGTAGCTAGTGTTTGCTAGGAGCAGTTAACTTCTAGATAACTTTATTACTTTTTAGGTTACTCTGAGCAGTAGAAGCTGTAAACACCACACTGAAATATTATCAGTGCATATGGTTCATATGGAAAAGAGTCATGTAATTAAACATTCAGCTAACACAAAATGGGATTATATTGGTGACCACCTTACAAATCTAATGTTGCTCTGCTTTGTTACCAACCCATGAAGTTAAGATCTGACTCTTCAGCTGCTTACCGCTCCACTATGTTCACATAACAGTAGCTAACTTTGTTATGTTGTTGGAAACAAGCTTGATAAGAGCGATGAGAATGAATGAAAACAAAGTTGTGGGGTGTAAAACATAAAAACAATGAGGTGAAAGATCATTGAAGGGATTCTTTGTATTCTCACTACAAGTGACTTCTTTCACATTACACTTCATCATTTGATCCAATGTTAGGTTAAGTCATTATTGACAAAATATCAAGAACGCTTTTCAATATAATGCACTACAACACCACCACCCACTATGACCTCAGTAATAAACATAAAATAGAATTATCACCTTTCTGACAATACCAACAAAAACTGATATTAAAGTGGAATGTATTAACAGATATTATTCAATTATTAGATTGTACTGTGCTTGATGAGCATGCATTGATTATAGCAGCAACTTTAACATTTCTTATGTTGATTAAAAATATCTAATAATATATAACAACATATGTGACCATATCAGTCTTATCAACATCATTTCCATGTCCATTTTTTTTTACTATATTTACTTACGATAAAAAACAAACAAACATAAACTGGAAGTGTGGATAGTGATTCTAAGTTTAAAGAAAAATAGACTGATAATGTTCCACCATCTGTAACTTTGTTTCCAGAAGCTTTCTCCACAAGCCGCACTCTGAACAGTTTTCATTGGAACTGCTGCTGAGGAAATAGTCCCACAAACTGTTATTATCCACAGTAAAAGGGAAACATTGTTTATGAAAGATAATTTTCCTCTCACCTCCATTGTACAGTATAAAGGTTTTTGGCAGATGTCCCTGGCTCATTTCCACATTATAAAACCAAAACTGTCTACATGGCTAAATACCATCAGGTGTAAATAAGAAAAATATATCTATGTTCTGGTTCTGCCCCTTTTACAATCAGTGTGGGGTGAAAGGTGTACAATAGGATCAATGTTAAGAGCAGGTGGAAGTTAGTGGTGTCTGGGAAAAAACAAGCTCACAGACAGGAAGTGTATGCAACACAGTTGAATGAAACGCCAGTGAGAGGAGACAGCCACTCAATTAACCCACTGACACACAGGAATTCATCCAACTTTAATTACACTGATTAGCCAACATGTGATCCAGAGGACTGGTAAAGAGCGGTGGTGAGCAGTGGTGTTTTCACAACGCCAAAAACTGTGACGCTCAGACTGCAAAACAAACATAGGCTACGCTAAATTGCTCTGAGACACACATTGACTGAAGCAGTCCCACATAGTTAGATTGATTTAATGAATACATACATTCAATTATAGATACATGGTGCTGTTTGTGGTCAGTTGTAAACTTTGGTCAATTAAATTAAATACAGTGAGCTCAAAAATATCCTATACCTGTTGTAACAGTTAATGTTTTTACTATTGCACATAAAGATAATGCAAGAAAATGAATATGTGCAGATTTTTTTTTTAGATTAAAAATATATATATTAACTAACAAAGAAACAGAGAAATGTGCAGAAGGTTCTAATAAAACCCATAATGGCTTGTTAAATGGCTCCCAGAAAGGAATATAACATAAATAATTCAAATTTAAAGAAATACAGACAAATACATACAAAGGCTAAACAATAACATATATAAAGCTAATGTGTTACAATTGTATCAAGACAAATAATTTAGTCATGTAAATCATCAGTGTATATATATATGTATTTTAATTATTAACAAAATGTACAACTTATAAATGCTTTGCAAAGATGACCATGTAACATCTAGTCTCTATAAGCTACTGTATATAGATGTTCTACTACTTTTATTAAAATCATGAACTGTTAATAAAAATGATGAACTTACAATTTACTTCTAATGCATCTTTACCTTCTTGTTACCACTTGCTCTTTTCATGTTATGTAATATATCTTACCAAGGCTGGTGTAAACTGCAGGTGAATTATGGAAAGAATGTATAAAGTGAAATTAAAAAAGACTACCTGTATAGAGTGATAAACTAAAATAGATTACCAACATATCAACAGGTGGGCATAGGTAGACACATGCTTGACCTAGAGAATGTGAAATATAACACACGTCACAAGGTGAATACTTGGAAATATGTTAACCCTCATGTTGTCCTTAGGTCAAATTTGGCCTGTTTTTAAAACATTTTTATATCAAATGCATTCATTTCATTTTGTTGCCTGTAAATCCTGTACATGGTTCCATACTATATTCATTGTGAGTATAATTGAGTTGATAATTTACACTTTATGCTTTATTATAAGCAGTTAAATCAGAGCAGGAGGACATCAGAAGCAGTTATAATCATCAATCAATAATTTAGTTCAAATAATTCATCTATTTGGACTTTTTCTTTTAAACTATAATGAGAAACGTGGAGAGCATAATATAAAAAGTAAGTGTAAAGTTGGACTGAATTTGACGGAGAAAAAAAAACACAGAATAAGGTGAGGATTTATACTTTATGATATGCAAAAAGTGACATGAATTGATGGAAAAGTTGTGTGCAGTGCAACTCATCAGACTGACAAATTTATTGATGCTGATGACAAACAACCACTGGTTTCAATACATTTAATTTAATTACCCTTAGGCCCTTAGGTTTTTTTTTAAATCCAATGGGTTTTTTTTTTACAGTGCATGTGGACTAAAGGGCAAAAGTCGCCCAAAAAAAACCCAAAAAAAAACCGTGGATCGAGGGATTCCCATGACCTCGAGTGTAATTATAAGCATCATATTGACTGTGGGTGTGCAGACTAATGATGGAGAGCTAACATCAGCAGTCAGCCGGGCCTCGCATGGGCAGCTTTACACAGGTGTGGACCGGACTCTTTTTGAGACGGTGAGCTGTGCTTGTGGCCAGACGAGACGAGACCTTTAAGTACAGACCTTTGGATTTCTCAACCACGTGACCTGGGTATCTCTACAACCTGCCTTCTCCCACACAGCCCGGCCGTCCGCTCTCAACCATTGCAAAAAAAAGAGAAGGTAAACATTTTTCTCCTGCAGTATTAACAAACAGTAGTGGTAGATCGCATATTATAACAGAGGAAGGACACCGGAGTTGAAGCTTGAAATTTACGGGAGAGACGATATATGACAAGAAAGCGACGGGTGTGTCGCTGCTCCGGAGAGAGACAGCCGGGGAGTGACAGTGTGGGCACGCCGCTCAAATCAGGCCTTATCTCCAGTGTAATAAACACTGATCACACACGGAGCGATACAGGGCTGCCTCCGCCATCGCCGCACTTTTTTTTTTTAAAAGGGGGGGTGACGTTATTGGAAAAAAAAAAAAAATATCGACAGCTATTCACGGTCGTAAAAAAAATGCGAGAGCGATAATAGAGCGACGTGGCGGTCGGATTTGTGAAGATTACAGTCAATAAAGTGCTCTGCACAAGACTGCCTCCTAATCCCTGTGTGAAAGGGATGGGCAGTGAGTGCACCGGCTGAGTCTGACTTTCTGCAAACAAGCTGGGTGGGGAATGGAAGGAGACTCTTCCTTTACCCCACACATGCACATTATGGTCACAGGGTGTAGGCTCACACACACGCACGCACACACACACACACACACACACACACACACACACACACACACACACACACGCACACACACTTGTGCTTGGATGTCAAACACACTTGTCAGATGAAATCAGAGTGTTTACTTGCTTGAATGAGTACTTATTTTGGGGCATCTCATCTCTCAATAAACAGTTTTAATTCAGTCCTCTTGAAAGAAGCAGCCAGACTTCATTTTGTGTCTCCCTGTTGTTTTTTTTGTGTGTTTGTTTTCTTTTTTTTATCCACTCACTTATTTAATAAATTTTTTTGTTGTTGTTTTTGTGTGTGTGTGCGTGTGTGTGATTGTGTTGCAGGATGGCAGAGGCTCCCAGGTCATGTGACTGTTTTGTTTCCTTGCCCCCCGGCTCTCGCGACGACCATGTGATTTTTGGGAAGAACTCGGACCGTCCTCGGGATGAGGTGCAGGAGGTGGCCTCATACCCCGCCGCATCCTACCCTCCAGGCTCCATGCTGGAGGTGAAGCAACACTATAAGACACCCACATACACACACACACACACACCCACACACAGCCCCACATTACCACATTACCATGACCTCCTCTTCTTCTCACTGCTTACAGATGACCCACAACAACAACCATCATGCATCATTTTTAAATTCACACTTGACTGATGACTGACACTGTCTGGTACACTGCAGTAAAATTAATTCAGGCATAAAAAAAAAGTTTCAAATAATAATACTTCCTGATACTAATAATACATCACTGTTTATAATAACACGCCTGTCTGACTGCAGTCTGAACCACAACTGTTAAACATTTACTTGAGGACTTCATGTGGAAATCCTGTTAATAGTTAACAGGGAACTTAATGTTTTGAGCAACTGTTGAAATATTTTACACTTTTGTCACATTTTCACTAAAACGACTCCACAGCAGAGTGTTTCTATTCATATTAGTGCAATGATGTGACAAAGAGGGATATGACTGTAAAAGTCATATATATTTTACTAACTGATTGAGCAGAAGCCTCATATTATATTCAGCAAACACTTTTTTTTTT
>JANJYP010112020.1:0-25288 GCA_024605115.1 Rastrelliger brachysoma | reverse complement strand
AAACAAAGTCCAGAGTGACTTCAGGGTCTGGGATCTTCAAATAAACCCTGCCTGGGTGTCATGGGGACCAGGAAGTGGAATTAACTGCTATATTAGCTGACCTTCATCTTGTTGTTTGTCCCAACCTGCCTGGCTGGGCCCCGGGCTGGCCCGTAACCACGGTCTCCAGGCCCAACAATGCGGGCATTTCCCTCAGCGAAAAAACACAGGCCTCGGGGGTTTACTGAGCAAACAATATGAGCCCTGCCAAACACTCCTCGCTCCCACATTTCACAATCACTTCTTCTATCGCCATTTTTCCCTCTTTGCTCTTGCCCATCCACGGAGCTCTGAGAAGCTACCAGACAGTTCTGGGTCGAGTGTGAGACAGAAAATGTAGGAAAACAGAGCACTGACCTATGTTGAGATTTAGTGTTAGAAAAACCATTGATGTCGGCGGGGTAGACCTATAATTCTCAGGATGTCTTGCCTTAGTTTCCACAGTAATTGGAAAACTTTTTTTTCTCATAAACGACAATCAGAAAAGGTTCCTTCTTTTACGACTTACACTTGACTCACTGGTCAAGACATCAGGAAATAACAAGGGAGTGGTACTGACATTGAAAAGTTAAGCCAATATGGAAGTGCCTTAAAAACTTTCATTATTTCTAATGGCCAACAGGGGGAGACACCACTGGCTGCAAAAAGAAGTGTCATCTAGAAGAATTGTGTAGAAGCCTATGAGAAGATGACCCTACTTCTCACCTGATTTTATATCTAAATAAACAGTTTCCAAATGAGTTAATGGGTGCATTTGCTAGCTTCAAGTCTGCTTCAATACAACACAATGTTTGTTTTGTAAATTATGCTCCCATTTACAGTAAAATAATGAATAAAGTAGGGTAATGCTTTAGGGCATGGTTTGTGAATGTTGGCAAAACGGAGTTGAAGCAACTCTGGTTACCTATCATAACACCAGATTCTATGAGCATATATATAGCTCTCTAAGAACTGTCACTATTTTCCAATGTTTTTTTTCGGTACATGAAAGTTAACTGTAACATTTTGGTTGCCTAAAGAAGCTTTGTTCAGCATTTGGTTGTACTAAGAGACTCTCAGAAGAGCTGTTAAATGTTTATAGTAAGTGTATTTTGGTTTAAACCTGTTTTTTGCTAGCTAAAACAGGGATGCACCTTGTTAACTAAGCCAGCTAGTTAATGTGCTAGCTTTAAGGTTAACTCCATCCACCTATGGAAATATAGGCTCTAAAACACCAAGATAGTGATAAACAGAATGCCAAAATCAAGGTTTCAAAATGGTAGTCCTCAAACCAATGGGTGACATCATGGACTTCTTTTATACAGTCAATAGGAAATCAATATTCATACTGCAGGAAAACGTCCAAAACATGAGCAAAATCCGCTTGCAATAAATCATGTTTAATGAAAATTTAATTACACACTGCAACTATATGACCGCAAACTTGTTGAATTTCATTTCAACACAGTGTTTGCTTTAGAGCTTTGGGTCTGTTTTCGCCATTAGCCAGCATGTTGTTCCATGCAGAACCTAACATAAAAGCAAAATAAAAGTGAAGTGGTCCTGCGTTGCTAGTAAATCAGGCTCCTCGCTTGCTCAGATTAATACAGGAAGACATCAAACAGTCAGGAAACAGAACTGTGGTATAAAAAGCAATGGAGAGCTACAGCGCAGAAAGGAGAAGAAGAAAAAAAAACGCTCTCACTGCATGGCCATGACTTTTTGTATTTCCTGTGATTAAAAAAAGCATGGTGTAGTGTATCAATTGGTCTCAGAGGAAGACAAATCTATGTCAACAAGTATAAAATATATAGTTTGATACTAAAATATGATATTTCAGAGGTTTGTGAGGTTTATAGCCCAAATGTTGCCTCACAGGGTATTAAATAGTGGATGTAGACTGTCAGCAAGATGACAAATATCAGCGCTCAGGATCAAAGCAAGAAGAAGGAAATAGCACAACCTGTTTAGAGACGAGGTCTGATGGTGCTGTTTGGTCAACTGTGTCTATGTGTCGCCTACCTGTGCGTGCTTGCATGCGGGTGTGTGATTCACAGAGGGTGGTTGGATTCAATTTTATCGTGGCATCAAAGTGGGGCGGCAATCAAAAGCCCAGCATCAATGCAGGGATCAAACACATCTCAGTCACAGCAATCATCTGCAGGGTCACAGGAGGAGGACCAGGGTCAGACTGCCTGCCAGAAGGAAATCCATTTACAGATACCTGGACTTAAAGCGGTCACACACACCACACACACACACACACACACACACACACACACACACACACACAGATTCACCTTCAGGATGTTGACCTTGGGCTTCTTGCTGTATGATTATGAGGATTGCTATTTGAATTTGAATATATTTCATTCTTGTGTTATGCGTCAAGCTGCAGTATATAAAACTAATTTCATATTTTCCACTTTATGAGATCTTTTGTCCTGAAGACTTATTAAAATAAGCATGCACTGACATCTATGACATATTTTAGAGTACCATAGGGGCTGGACGATGTAACCTACAATCTATCATATTAAAGTCTGGTATTCATCTCAAATGTAAAAAATACACATAACAAACATTCTTTTAAATATCATGTGTTGACTGTGTTTATAAAATCAGGTAATGGAGTTTTATTGGAATGTGTGGGATTCAGATGATTTTTTTTAAAATTACAGTATGAAAAACTTGTTAGACACTAATTCTACTGGCGATTGAATATGGTAAGGAAGTAACATTTTTGACTTTGTGTTCAAGTTCTTTGAGATATTAACAATCATGAATCATTGTGTTGTTTTTTTATACTTTTTTGGAAAATAAGGAAGGTCTACAGTATAGAGGAATAGGACATATTGGATTCTGGATATACACACAATACTTGCAGGTAAGATGAGTTCTATATTGGTTTAGTTTTGAACATATAGAAAATAACTAACATACCTTTTATGCAAGTGGTGTTTTGAGCAAGTTCACCTTGACAATCCTAACGTGTTTAGCAGGTACAGTACCATCATGATCTTAATTTAGCATGCTGACATTCACCAAAGTAACCAAACCAAAGCATTGGACAGACTGTAATTTTGACCAGATGATGCACCACATTCCATGGCAATCAACAGATGTCATTACATTTGACTCAAAACCACAAATGTAAAATGATGGTGGCACTAGAGGAAAAAGTGGGATTTACGCTCCAGGGGCTATGACTGTTCTCCATCCAATAGTTTTTTGGGGGGTTTTTTTAAAGCAAAAAAACATCATAGTTTGGACCAATGCGGTGGACTAATCACTCACACATAAAATGACATTGCCATCATTGTTCACTTATGTTCTCAGCTACAGCACTTAACAGCCACAATGTTTTAGTGTCATCAGGTGGACTGTTTCATTTCAGGTCAGGCCCCTGCTGACACTTGTTGTACTGTGCGCGGCATTAAATGTGCAATAAGGGATCTTTCAACACAAGAATAAAAAATTCTTTCAGGCCTGTCTAAGGGAAAGTACTATTATCCCCACTGTGAGCGACTGACCAAAGGCAGAGACCGTCCAACCTTTGGCATTACGCTCATCCTCTGTGGCCAGGAAAGCAAAACAGCTCATCTTGAGTCACACTCACTGCTCATCCAATCCTGTTTGAGATTCCTGAGTGATGTGGGCTGTCTGTCTGCTTCCATCTGGACAACAGCTCCTTTTTCCATGATGAAAGAGAGGACTGAATGTGATAAAAACTGCATGGGAAATAAATGGGTGTTGTTTTTTGTTGTTTGTTTGTTTGGTTTATTTATCAGGACAGGAAAGATACCAGGACTGTGAAATACTATAACAGACGGTCATGTCTAATGCGAGACCTGCCATGCAAGCTTGAGGTGAATGCACACTCAAGATAACTAACCGTGCCTGCAAATCAACAGGTTCCAAATTTGTTTTGCTTGGGAAAACAAGCACTTCACGTCCAGACCAATTTAGCAGCCCATGCGGTTGAAGGCAACACTGATAAACCGAGTACTTCTAATGACACGAACCTATTACCAGAGTGTGTCACTGCATATCAATGCATGCACATCTCACAGGGGGAAGTGTGAATGTTTTAGCACCTTAATAAGCTGTGTCTAGACGCATATGCCCTGCAAATTACTCTCAATTAATGATTTAAGTAAATAAAAGAAGATTTTGATGACATCAGTGAAACAAGATAGTGTTTAATACAGATCTATCAGTTAAACTCTTGTTTTGATCTGTCCTTTTCTAAACACCCTGATATTCATTAAATGTGTATGAAACTATTTTCATACGGAGCTTGAAGTTGTCTGGTTAGTCGTGCAAACAATGGATTACGATTGAGACACATTTTGTTTCTTATCTTCCTGTCATTCTCTGACTCATTCTCACCTCTGTCTTTGTTTTTAAGTGATCATTAAAGAGGCCTTTCTGACCTCTTCTTTCACTTGTGCTTGTTTTTCCTCACGCAGAGAGCCTCCATCTCTGTCAAGTGTGGAGGAATAACTCTCTGACACCGAGGTGGCCTCCAGACGCTCAATCTCTGGGGCTTACTGAGGATGTGTGCGATCATTCTCTGCTTTGATCCAAGCCGAGCTCTAGGATGTTATACACAAGCAAGGAAGAGGGTGGTGTCGCATTATCTGTGTTCTCTGGACTGCGCCAGTCTTCCGGTTTGGACTGGACGGGACAGCATGGGGACTGATGACAGACACATTCCACCTAAAAAAAAAAAAAAACTCCTTTCACATAGAGTTTTCTCACCACATCACCACTTCACATTACAGTGTGTCTATTGGGATGAGAAAGCAAAAAGGAGCTTACATTGGCCAGTTCTGTCATAATATCAAGCTTTTTTAAAGCTTATAATGTATCTTTTATTGTGTCTCTAGCCACTTGACAGCATCAGTGCTTGTGGAGTTATTGAGTGTTGCTCATTTTGTGTGAGATTTACAAGGTGGCTATTAACACTTACTTCTCATAAGCCTGAGTCTATAAATGAGATGTAAACGTTGCTTGCTGACACAATGAAAATATGAGTTCTCTTTGTTATGACAACAATAAAATAAATGAAAAAGTATGAATGGATTCAAATAAACTAAGCTGTATAAGACTTAGAGCCTTCAATTATTTGTCTCTTGATCCCTTATAATGCTGTTTATTTAAGCTTCAAATCCATATCATTGTAGTAGATTTGAAAACAAGAATTTCTCCTGTAAAATGATGCTGATGTTTTATGAGATTTGGCAGATAAGCTAATGACTGACCAGTTTGTGTCAAGGAACAGTCAAGGTCAAAACAATGTCCAGACTTTGACATCCACAGGAACAATCTTTCCGATGGAACAGGGAGGGATTACCGGTACGACAGCTGAATCACATTGAAAGATGGTAATCATTAACCACTTTGAATAAGATGTCAGATCGGAGAGGTCAAGATTGCGTCAATAATACAGCGAACCGCAGGCACCAAAGTCTGTACGTGACTTTTACTGGGGCAGGCAGATCATATGGAATAGATAGATGTGAGCCACAGATCCCTTTTATTAGAGTATTTCACCTTGCGTGCCACATCAATGAAAGGGAGTGAAAACAGTCTCCATGTAGACTCAACAATCTAAAGGTGTCTGTGTGTGTGTTAGAGAGCATTCCTGCCTGTATAAAACCAAATGAACATGTGTATCTGTATACACTCATTTCTATGTCTAGCATGCGTGTCAAGCTTGACTGGGTTCCTCTCTCTTCTCTCCAGGGGAGGTGTTGTGGAAAACTGGTTGGACGTCTCTCTTCCCAGCATCTGGCTCTTAGAAGTGTCTGTGAACACATGGGCCCATTAGTTCCACCTCCGGGTGGACTCCCGCCTGATCCACACTGATGTGATCTCACAGGGGCCCGGGCCAGCCCTCCCTGGGGACCCATAACCACCCAGGCACCAGAACAAATAGCTCAGTGCTTACGCACACTTCTTTATGGCAGGTGATTCCTTGCCCTGTTTCCAGAGCATGCAGAAACTTCAAAGTCTTGCAGTCAGACCGTTGTTCTCACCCTTGGCTTCCCCATCTCTAACCTGCCACGTAGTTGGATTCTTGGCCGCGGCTAGGGTGAGGCATACACAGGGTGAGGTCACTGAAGTAGGTGTCTAGGTGTGCTTTGAAGCTACAGAAAGAGCTTAAATAATCATAGTCTGTTCAAATGTACTGTGGAAAAGAAATTAACTGATTCATTTCATCTTGTGTGTTCTAACCAGTGGTAACGCAGAGATAAATTCTTTGAGACTACTGATGAAAAAAGTGTAAGTGTAAGTAAACTTTAGTTGTGCAAGTCATAACAAGCTAGACCATATGCATGTTGAAATGAATTTTGAGTCATTTTGAGAATTATGCTCAGTTAAATGAAAAGATGGATGTCTCTAATGTCTCCATGTTACATATGAAGCTATTACCTGCAGCTGGATAGCTTAGCATGACACAAAGAGTGGAAAAACGGAAAACAGCCAGTCTATATGTCGTAATCTGTATTTTTTTTTAACTAGATTAAACGGGGAAACAGTGTATAAATAACACGTGTAGTTGTACATTTTGGAAAATACTGTAAGCTTCCTTGAGTCTTGTTGTTGCTGTGAGGTTGCCTGGCAACCACTGGAGACTCCAACTTCTGGAACTTGGAGTAACTGTGCACTGCCAAGAAATCGTCCGGCACATAACTTTCCTAACAGAAATTTATACTAATACTTTTTTCACAGAAAATTTGTTGTGTCTGTTGATGGCTTCACCTCCTCTCAAGTATTGCCTATATATGGGATGCCACAGGGCTCCATTCTAGTACCAATTTTATTTTCTCTTTATTTACTCTTGTGGGCTCACATTATCAAATAGAATGGCATTTCATTTCATTTATATGCTGATGATACTCAGCTGTACATGCCCTGCAAACCAAATCAACCATATCTTACCTACATAAATGCTTTGCTGTGGTTTTGGATTGGATGGCAGTAAATTTTTTTCAGCTTAACTCACGACCAAGTTCTGCCTGCTCTTGGATCTCTATCTCAGCATGTGGTACCCACTGTTAAAAAGAGTTATTTTAAACCAGAACCTCACTTTCAAGTCCTATGTTAAAAGGTAAGCTCAGTTGTGTTTTTCCACTCAAGAAATATCTCTAGAATTAGATCTTTTATTACTTTTAATGATCTTCAAAGAGTGATTCATGGTTTTATCACTTCTTGTCTGGATTATTGTAATGCAGTGTTTACACACCCTGGCCAAAACATGATTGCATAGCTTAAGGGTGTCCAAAATCCAGCCGCCAGACTTTTAACTAAATTATGAAAGCATGACCTTATCCCCCCTGTTGTAGCTTCCCTTCGCTGGCTGCCCTTTCCGTTTTAGAATTGATTTAAAAAATTTTGCTTTTGACTTTTAAGGCCATGAACTGTATGGCCCCCAAACTGCCTGGCTGAGCTTCTAAATCATTACTCACCAGCCCGTAGCTTGATCCTTGATCTTGATCTTCTGATAAGGCTCTGTTAAGCTATTCCCCAGTCAAGGATGAAGACCAAGGGTGACACGGATTTTGTAGTTAGGGCTCCAATGCTTTGCAATAGCTTTCTTGAGGAATGTAAAGTAGAAAAATAACATCTGACTGTTATATGTGTTATTTGTTGACTGAGATTTTATATTTGATCATTTTCCTGCTTTCTTTTAGATGTCCTTGTGAAGCCCTATGTAATAGTTGTACCCATGTAACCATTCCTAAAGCCACAAAAAAGTTAATTATTGTATTTTTATTATTTAAATCAGTACATATGCAATTTGTATTTATAAAGCATGGCAATGTTCAGAATTGTCAGTCATTTTTTAAAACAATGTGTCCTTAATTTCCTACAAAGTTGAACAAAATCAGTCTTCTCATTACTCGGTGTTTCCATGCTGTCTGAAATTTTTCTCTGGCAGATTTTCTGTAGCTAGCTGGCTTGAGCTCCACAATTTGTCTGAAAATGCTGTCTCCTCACTTTTTATTGCATCAAGCTGACTTGACAGAGAATCTTGGAAAGGGGATCTTCAATAAGTGCTTGATGGCTTCACACATATTGTTATAAAAGACTGAGGATAAACTTGAATGTCCCAGGCAAATAGTCAGCATCCTCACCAACTGATGATGACAGCATTTAGGATTTGCTTCCTCACAGTGGGGTAACATTTAACAGTGGATGTGCTGGTCATGAACCAAGATTTTTAAATGTAATCCATGCAAGCTAATGTATTTAGTTCATGAGAGGCTTCTTCAACACTGCGTTGATTAGTAAAGAATGTATTTTTCTTTCCTGTCCGTCATGTTTTGACTTAGGCTCATATTGAAGACTGTTTGCCATGATCATGTAGACTGGCAATTCAAGTGCTGAAAGATGGGCCAGTAGGAGGCAGACAGGAGGAAATGGATGGCAGAGGGAGAGATGCGTGAGCAGTGGAGGTTATCCACCAGCTGAGGAAACACGACGGCTGGCAGGTTCGAGCTTTTTGTGGTGAAAATCAGCTCTGGGGCCAATGAAAATGTTTGTGTAGAAATGTTTAAAACGTCCACACAGGAAATAAGAAGACTACTCTTCACTGACAGGAAACATACATCCTCTTAGACACACATTACACAGACACAGCAAAGGACAAATTCTTCCTGACACCGTAGGTTTCCACTTATAAGAATGTTACAGTGGCAGAGTTCTCAGTTGAAATCTCTCCATATTGTATTGCATTATGATTGTCNTTTTTTTTTTTTTTTTTTTTTTTTTTTTTTTTTTTTGGTGGGATTTTAATCCCTGTGAACATCACCCCTAAAGAGACCACTGATTTCAATGCCCGTACTTTGCTTATGTAACAAGGTCATGAGTCTACAGCACAACTCTGTAAGATTATATTTAGGCACTTCTAATGTCCATATGTTACCATGCTCACAATGACAACGCTAACATCCTGTTAATATATTAGGATAACATGAAACATCTCTAAATTTACCATGATCACTACCTTTATTTTGTGTGATAGCATGCTAACATTTTCTAGATAGAGCTGAATTAATCATTAGTTTTTCTTAAGTATTGGATAAATTTAAGGTTCAGTCTGATGGTGGCTGATGGTGAAATGTCACACAAAACAGTAAGTGTGAACCTCATTTACTAGGAACCATGATTGTCAGCATAAAATCTCACAGTAAACCTGTAAAGTCAAGACATTTCACTAAAAATCAAACATGCTAACTTGCTGGTGGCAAGTTCAGTTAGAGTTCAAAATCACTGGGGATGATAAATGTCTTTAAAAATTGTTATGACAATGCATCTAATAGCTGTGGAGAACATGCACTGGTGGACCAACAAACAGACCGAACAGACTCTTTGTACTCTTGGTAACTTGTTGCCACTGTGGTCCTGCAAATCGACAAGCATCTATTTCTTGAAAGACTTCACTCCAAGTCTCTGCTCTCAATTCAGTTTGCTATGAGCTGCCATCTTTGCCAAGGGGGAGAAAGGCATGTCATTTCATTTGTTGGGCTAATAAACATGTCACTATTAGGCCAGCAATTCCAAATCTCCTGAGGCATGAATGGCATTGCTGCTAATGGAATTACAGACACATGTTACAGAGGAGCATTAAGTTTATATGCACTCCTTTCCCTTTTTTTAAGATCAGCTGTGAAGCCTTGTAAGGCCCGAACTGGACACCAAACAAGGGAAAATGTGTCTCAGGGTAGAAGCTCCAAGAGATTCAGGTCTGTTGAACCTTCACATATAATGGAGGTGAAACAAACAAAACTGTGAACCTGGAGATGACATCACCAGCCAAGGCTCCGTTGCCAGACGCTCAGTGTAGAGAAGATCTTTTTTCCAACACTTGGCAAGGGAAACATGTACACTCCAATCCCCTTTTATTGCTATTTACCTCTTTGCCAAGCTTTGTCGAAAGCACATAGTTTCACAAGATGAATGTGAAACTGAAAAAAGACCCTACAGCAAGGCTTCTATAGACAGGTTTCAGCTCTTTGTGTTGATTCTTCCCACCTATAAAGAATTTCTGCAGGGGTGTGCACTACACTTTCAGTGTTGCATCTCATTAAGCAGCCAGAGAGGTACAGCAGCATCACAACAGATAGCACAGGCGGTCTGACCCACAACCGTACAGCACTCAGCCACCCCACACTTTTTCTAAATATGTACACAAGTGCACAGGAGAGCGCCAGCAAGCCCAGAGGAGTCTGTGCTGGCTCTCGCTGCTACACCCGCGGATCATAAATCCACCATCGGACAGGCAGGCTGAGCCGGAACGTTTAGACACCGTGGGCCAGGTGATTTATGGATCAATGTAACCTCTGGAGTTTAAAAATAACAAGAGCAAATCACTCTCGGGATGGAATACCTCTGCACTTCACTGATACTGTAAAACCACTTTAAAGACATTTAATCCACTGAACAGGAAAGTGTGAGTTAGAAAAATTGGATGAGTTATGTTATAGAGAAGGTTATATATAATAAAAGACCCCCAGCTCTTATATTTTAATAAAATGCTGAAATGTGTGCCGGTGTAATGCAGGGAGCTTATAGCCTCTTTTAGCAGCTGAAAACAGAGGGAGTTTAATGAGAGGTCGTTAATGGAAATATTATTGGAACATACTGTTAACAGCCTCTTTCCTCACCACTCAGGCCAAAACCATTTCCTTCTGACTTCTTTGTACATGCTGTTTAGATCGACCACTAACATCACTCACTCCCTTTGCAAGAACCTCCTCCAACGACCTTCGCCAGCTCCCACCGGCTCTCCGCTACACAAACCAGCACCTGCAGGACAGAGGAGAGTGCCAGTAACTCACACCCGTGGCAGATCAGGCCTTTCTGGGTGAAGGCCTTCCTCTACATTGAGGATTTACTCTGATGACAGAAACCCGCCACTTCCTTACTGGGCCTCACGTTTAATGGAGTGCAAAGTTGCCTTTAATATTTCTACAGGTGTCAGGGACAGGGATCCTCAAGCAGAGAGGTCTTCTTTTAATGGAAAAGCTTTGTAAAATACCTCTTTAAGAGAATGGAAGATATAAAATATGATATAAAGTAAAGTGAGTTTCTATAAGAGCTTGACTTTTTGGAGCTCTTACAGAAACAAAAACCAACTTGAAGATAACTATTTGATTTAACTGATGCTGTTTCTGTACTGTTTGTACTGTGTTTTTTGTACTGTCCTCAGCTATTCAAAAGAATCTGTTCATCTTCAAATTCTGACTCTGACTGATTTTGACTTATTCACTCATATTCTTGGAAGCGCATGTTTTTCTAAAACTAAGAAAACACAATCTTGTCTGTGTTATGACAAATGTTAGTAAGTTATACAGTGTGTGGTGAAGATACCCTCCTCTCACACCCTTTCTCATCACTCCACAGAACAACACAATTTGTCTTCATTTGCTCCACACAAATCATGTACCCTTTGATACAGAGGACCGCAAATTCAACGTAATAATAAGGGAATGCAGACGGATTGCTGTTATTCCTCTAACACTCATTTCTCGTGGCTCACACACGAAGCATTCACTGTGATAGGTGTTGTCATGTTTAAAGGCGCTGAGGAACAATCTAGCGCTGTTTCCCCAGCCACATACAGCTGTCATCATCCCCATTCACAAGGCCTAGATGAGCAGGAAAACACTAATCATGTCATCACTGTTCTGCATAAGAGCGAGAGCCTTCTTTAGTGAGATAGCAGCTTGTAATTACGCTGCTCCAAAAGCTGCAAGCATTGTGGTGGGCCTTGCCAGCGCCAAGAAAAGCAGTGGAGGAGCTGATTAACTTGGGCTTACATCTCACATTCTTTTGCAATGCCTTACTCCACTTAGCTGCTGGTGTTCCCTAAATGATCGTTGCTAATGGTGCTCATTAATGACTAGTTTATGTTCCTAAAATACCTCAAAGACACAAGCACACACAGGGTAAACACATAAATGGAAACATGGTGCCACAAATACATTTTTTGCATTTGCAGTTTTTGTGTACATACTGTATATCTTACCACACAAACAAAGACACGGAATGTCAGTCAGGCAAATATACACATATGGACACATAATGCAGCACTTGAGCTCAACATGAAAACAAAGTTCTGTCAGGCATTGCTGGATGCTGAAAATATTTCCTAAAAATATGTCAACAAGACGGAGATTTTACAACCATGCTAGCGACTTTGTGGGGTTGTACTAATGCCATGTTTATGTCATAATGGAGTTACTGCAATTATAAGTTTCTAATTTGTAAACAGTGTTCACGCCAGCCTCCTAGTTGTAATTCTGACGGGAAAACTCTCTCTGAATGCTGTAATATAGGGGAATGCCCATTTGGATTGGGAAACATTTAAAAAATGACAATCCTAATACCAGTACCATTGGTATTTCATTAAATACATTATTCCCTACTTCATACAACAGGCTTGTAGTATAGTCATACTTTACAATGGTTTGGTGGCAGGCTGAACTGCAAACTGTCAAACACATGACGCTCAACTTCACCACCATACATTATATGGGTTGTAGTTTCTGTAGTAGTGGGCCATTGACACATCATGTTGGCAGTGAGTGAAACCATACAAATAGTTCCACATCTGTGTACAAAAAGGATAAAATGTTAGTATTGTTTGATTGGATAAGTTGTAATACTGCTTGGTGATTGGTTATTTTATTCAATATTTTAAAGGCATTGAGTATTGATACCCAATCCTATGGCTCAATGGTCCAAAGGTCAATTATTCCAAAACCCCAGTAGCTCAAAAAAAGTCCCATTGCACCAAAAGGGCCATAGTCCAGCGACTCATTATCCTCAAAAAAAGAAAAAAGCTCACTGCTCCAAAGGCCTACTGCTCTGAAAATAAACATGACTTTATACGACCCACCCAAAAACAGACTTTTCATTTCAGCTGATATCTTTTGTGAACAAAGTTAAATAAACTAAGTAAGATGTTGAACGTTATTGTGTGACGTTCCAAAACACGCACGCAGTTTTTTTTTTTTTTTTAGAACAGAGATTAAGATTTCATTAAATTAGAGTTCTGTTTTGAGAACGATGACACTGAATTTATCAGAAGAACTAAAGTGAATTGCGAAAAGTCTATTTGAGAAGTTCATTTACATTTCAAATCAGGCAAAAAAAAAGTAGGAAAAGCCTCTGTTAACTTTAACTAACTTGCTCATTCAGTGAACATTTAACATAATTTGGCTTCCATTTTCAGTGATGTTTCCCCACGTAATGCTGATCTGCCTTAATGATAGAGTTTATACATTTTGGCCAATTTGGTTATTATACAACCCTCCAGAGTTGTCAGATAATGTGAACACTTATGAGTCCTTAACATTGTAATCTTTCCAATCCTTCCCATCTGTCCATTGTAACATAATTGCTTTGAGCTAAATGCCAAAGTCAATGTTTAGCAGCTATAACGTGTACTATGTTAACCATCTCAGCATATTCTTGTTAACGCATTTGCTAACCAGCATGAACCAGAAAGTGCAGCTGAGACTTGATGATAGTATTCATTAGTTTTGCAGATATTTGGTCATAGACTAAAATTTTGACCTGTTGATGACACTAGATTAAATTAAACGTATGTAAATTACTTAAACATATCACTGTTTGTACTGAAGAGAAAAGAATGTGTGACCCAAATAGCAAACCGTCAAATAGTTATAGAGAGACATTTCAATCAAAATAACAAATTGGAACATAATGCATGTGCTGAGGGAAAAACTAGAGGGAACACCAAAGTCAGTAAAGGAGCAAGGATGTCTGTATAAAATGCCAAGGCAATCCATCCAACAGTTTCTGAGATATTTGAGTCTGGCCCAAAGTTGTGGACTGACTGCCCAGCTGGCATTGCCATCCATGGAGCCATGGTGTTAGCAACATGACTAAAAATATGTTTTTCTCCTTCATCTCTTTGAGGGTACGTCACAGAGCTTCTCATGACAGATCTGCATCTTCACTTAGAAAAAAAAAAGCCTTGAGATATTATTTTTGGGTTGTACCATTGACTTAATATTAACATATTGCCAGTTCAACAGTTTTAGATGCATGTACCAGACAATAACCTAGCTATTTAGCCCACTAGGGCCACAAAGTCTAGTTATTTTTGGATGAGTTGTTTTGCATGGCATGTGCAGTTAATATAAGTGCTATCTGTTATATTACATTTTATACATTTTTTAAAAGATCAGATGAAGTGATCAGTGTGCTGTATATTATACCAAGGGTTTCAACTTTAGAATACAATCTGTAGTTTTGACAAATAGAATATTTGGGGAGTAGCAGCACGGAGTCTGTAATGATAACAAAACCCTCCAAGAACACACCACAGACGCAATCACAGTTATGGATCTCCGTGTTTTACATGCATGGATTTTGCTGCATAAACATCTCTGTGTTTTGTCACTGATGGCGAGCGAACGTTCACATCTCAGAGCTCAAACAGTGAGAAGGGGTGGGGGGGGGGGGGTGGAGGGGGATAGGAATAGCTTATTTTGTGGATTTGCAAAAACATCTGCACTGCTACTACATCATGTGAAATTCTTTGTAAACAGAGACGATCCAAGCACATACCACAGTCCTCAACACATACAGTATCTGCTTTATGTCATGCCATAATCACAGTGAAGACTTTAATGCAAAAAAGGGGAGAAAATCCAAAGAAAACTGTCTAAGATTTGGAGAAGTCATGTCTGCATTTTTTAACCTCCCATCACATCTTTTGATGATTTTACAAAATGGAAACACTACAAATAACTTTAAAAAAACCTCCACATGTCTACCTGCTGGTAGTAAGCAGTGTTTAAAAGGTATTCCACATTAAGAAAACCTATGATAGATGTTTAACCACATTCAACAAACTATTTTATCCGGGGATATCTATTTAATCCTTTATGTTGGATCCAGCTGTGAAGCGATAGTGTGAAGATTAGAAGCTTATCCAATTATCCGTGTGCTAAGACCGGCTGAACCAATCAGGCACATCTAAAGGGCACAGCCACACTGAAGTGCTGTCGGGCCGCCCACAGATCAGCATGGTCTCATAGAAAAGTGAGGGGCCTAAACATGGGGACACCACTGTTTATAATAGGGTGTCCTATGTTTTCTTTTGAGTTTAGTTTTTCTTTTTACAAACTAATATTTAATTAGCATGCTGTTTCTCAAATTGGCTTTAAACAGGAGTATTAGAGGAAAGGAAAGCTTAGATAATTCAAGCGTGAATAATATCGTTGCTGTTCAGAGAGACCCCACACTGTGTCTTTAAGCCTGCACATTGTTCTCATACAGACTTTTAATAGGGAGGAAAAAGGTAGATCCAATAGGTGCAGATTAAAAGATTCTAATGGGAAGTAGAGAGATTTCTTTTTATATAAGTATATATAGCAAAGACCAAGTTGTCTATACAAATAAAACTGGTTTTGGAGTTTCAGGTTTTAATGAAACTCAACTTTACAAACAACACATTAAACTGAGTCAATTCTTGTGTTTGTGCTATCATTTTTTCACTCCTGCAAAGAAGAATTAGACTCAGTGGTCATTGAAACATCCTGCAATTCAAGGCAATAACTGAGCTGGACAGACTCTGACACGTATGCAGCGCAAATTACAATAATTTAACTGTTGTCATTCATAATTAAAGGATCAACTGTACCAGAGCCTACCACATAATGATTCTGGGCCACCTCTGTGATTTTCACTCATGGATCCTACACAGAGTTCCCAGTAACATTTGCAGCACAGAGGTTTCTACAAAAAGTGAAATTCTGCCATCATTCTCTTCTAAATGCTGCCCTCTGCAGGGCAGAAGTGCTCTGAACTCGTGGGTGGAAACAGTGCACTCTTGAATTGATGTGAATAAAAGAGAATAGTGTTTTTTGGTCATGCCTCCTACTCAAAGATTAATGTTGCCTACATGGTGCTCTGAATGGCATTTTGAAATGCGGTTTTGTGTCTTTCATGTTTGTCATAATTCACCCAGAAAAGATGCCACCCTGGAGGTCAGCCGCAGAGTGTAACTGAAGACTCTTTCATCAAAGGTGCCACAGGTCATTTATGTCTAAGAGAGAATTATGACTATTTTTTCCTCATTTGTCACCACAATAAAGCTCAGAGTACATAGTCATGAATGTGCCTCCACCCACACAGCTGGGTGGTCCGCACAGCTGAATGTGACCCCAATAAAGACCTTTGTGCAGAGCGGCTCCGAACAACGCCCGCTCTGGCATGAACCTCACTTTTGTCGAGGTGTCAAGGGGGCACTGATTCACGACACATTATACAAAACACAATGGAACAAATAGACAGCCTGTTTTCTATTGAAACATATCGCAAAGCCATCAGTTGACTTTTATCGTGTCGAATGAAACGTCACTTTATTGTGGATCTTTTTTGTCCTGGAATGAAGACGGAAATTTTCTTTGGGTTTTGTGTTGTCAGTTTAAATCAGTATAAATGACACGATAAACAATCAAGACATGAATATATCCAATTGTTTCACTTTAAGAACATTCAAATTCAAGTCATCTGATGTCAATTACAAGTTGCATCAGTCTTTGTGTATTGAACATTTCAGTAAATTTAATTTAGAACTCCTATTCATTCATTTTATTTATTTGCTGTCATCATTTCTGGTTTGGGCTGTACAGGATATTTTGATTTGTTTTTCTATAATAAAGCAACTAAAGAGGACACAGTAACACAGGGCTGACCTGGATGGTGATACAGAAAGTTCAGGCAAAACATCAGCTGTGAGTATGTTATTATACATAAACACCTGAATCACTGACACAAAGTCATTTTCTTTCTAGTTGGAATCCAAAATGTAAAATAATCCTGTTGAAGGAGGGGTCAAACCCAACCCAGTGTAAACCATTATACAATCCACCATACTGTATCACAATCTGAGAATGCATACACCTTTAACAGGTTACCAGTTTATCACATCCAGTGTACACAGACACACATCTCCAAGTATATATATGTGTCGTGTTATATATACGTATATGTGTGGTTTAATATAACAAGATTTAATAGATAAAATCTAAACACTGTATGTACAAATCAAGCAGGTTTGACCTTTTTCACAGTAGGAAAAGCACAGGTGTTACTAATAACATTAACAATGAGTCTGTTCTACCAGTAAGTCATGACAGTGTGAGAGTGAACCAGCGTGCACAATGCCAGGAACCCTGAAACTACAGCAGCTAAATGGAATTCAGCCATCATTAATTTTATTATTTACACCTGTACTTTACATTTATTGGCAGGACAAAATGTCAAATGAGGCTAATTAAAAGCAGCAACCAATGGTCAATTAGAGCTGGAATGAGAATGCAAACTGGTAAGAAAAAAATCATCTTACATACAAACACATACAGTATTTCTGTGTGTGTGTGTGTGTGTGCGTGCGTGCGTGCGTGCGTGCGTGCGTGTGTGTGTGTGTGTGTGTGCGTATGTGTGTTTTTTAAGAGTAAATGTAAATGTGGTGTTTTTTAAGCTTCTTTGGCATTAGGAATGTGCAATATTTGAAACAAAATGCAGCATGTGTCTCTGATTGTTTGCAACTTTTTTTTCGGTGCTTTCAAAAATGATGTCAGATTGGCAGCTAATGTTTCTTTTCTCCCACATCATAACTTTACAACAACTTACAACAGTTGGTTGCAGCTTAAAACAGCACTTGTTGTCTAATATATATGAATGTGATATTCCCACCCCATAATTCACACAAGAAAAATCAAATATTGTCTGGGGAAAAGAATGTCCCTGCTCCTGTTAATTGTTTTGCAACCTTTTAAGTGTATCTTGTGGACCCTCTAAAGTTCATGACCTGCAGTTTGGGAGCCACTGCTTTAGTTTATCACCTCAGAGATGATGTCTGGAAGATCAAAGAAGACTTTGTGTTGCAAATGGAAGCATTATTTTTGAGCTGAAATAGATGCCTGTAAGTTGAAATTGTTCACATTAGTACTGCATTAACATAAATCACTTAAAGCTATTGAATATTCAACGGCGCATATTCATTAACATGCCATGAAGTTACTATAAATAGAGTGTAGTCTGTATATCAGTCAGTTACAGTGATCATGCTGGTTAACATTACTTCCAGTTCACTGTGCATCTTTGAGGCTGTATCTAATGCAGGGATAGTGTGATGTGTTTTACATATGCAGTGTCTATACAGACAGTACCAGTCAAAAGTTCAAGTGAATGGGAAAATGTGTTCAAACTTTTGACTGGCTCGATGCACATACCAGTGGCTCAGTGTACTGAATCATTCGTAATATGAACATGCTGTTCTGGCTTGATGGTTTTTTTTCACTAAAATATTATGTGGAAGACAGTGAAATCAATACTTTCTGGAAGCGCCTATAGCAACTAGATTTGTTTGGATTACGCCGCTTTCATCTTCGCAGATTACCTCGAGTTCAGCCAAGTTGGACAGTGCAAAGCAGAGCAGCTATCATCATCATCCAATCTTTTCTTTTTATAAAATGAAATTCCACACCAGGTTTTAGTTGCGCTGTGCAGAGACTCTTAGAGTCTTGCTCTGAAGGCACTCAAGTGTTGATTTTTATGTGTGTTCATAGGGTCACTGACCTGTAAAGTGTTGAAGGGGGGTATGAAAGCTCTGAATGGAAAATGGAACGCTCTGATTTGACACTACTGGCTGACTGTAATTAGGGGGCCAACATGGATATAAATTGATAAGTATGATATTAATAGAAGATTAAATTCTCTTTTCTGAATGATGCACTAGATATATAGAGATATATGTGTATGTAGAAGTTTGCATTTTGTGGGTATAACAGTATATTTTTGTAGGGACCACTCAGGTGCAGGAGCAGGTGCATGCAGGTACTTAATGCACAAGGTCTATTAATTTAACAGAAAGCCCCACCCCCCACTCCCTTTTGTAATATGGCCTGACACTTGTGAAGGACGCTCATGTAATGTGGCTGTAAGTGTAAGTGTGGATAATCATAATATATTTGTTGTTTTTTGTCCCACCTGGTTGTTTCCTACAAAATATAAATGGTGGCCTTACTGTCAAATTTAAAACTCACCAGTAGAGGGAGCCATGACACAGTTCATTTGAAGTTACAGCTTCTCTGTTAAAGTACTGTTTGTTCTCTATTTATGACAGTTTGTGTGTTATTTAAAGGCTGATGCTATTGGTGCTTTTTGTTTTTATTTTGTATTAAATAGTGCATTTTCTGATTAAATTGAAACATTAATCAGGGCATGGTTCATAATCTGGCTTAATGCAGTTGCAGTCCTTCACTTCTTCATTCTTAGTATAACATATTAACTTCCGGCCCAAAACAAAACAAACAAATCTCTGTCCATTTAAATGTGCGTGCAGACAGACGGCACCTGTCTTCTTTTTTTAATAATGGGTGATTTATGTGTGTACTGCTGGAACAGGAAAGAGAAAGCTTTCAGTTTAAGATTGACAGCTGTTCCACCACCTGAGATAGCAGGAGAATAATGAGGGAGGGGAGGAGAGATAGAGCTACAAGGGGATTTTAACACACACACACACACACACACACACACACACACACACACACACACACACACACACACACACACACACACACACACAATAATATTCATGATTAGACTGCAGGCTTGTGTGACAGGAATAAAATACCTTTTCTACTATGGTGGTGGTAAATGTGAACTGGCTGGGTTCCTTGCCTTGCATGTGTGGGTCTAGTCTCCTGCTTTAACTGATAACAGTTCAGATAACATGAAAATAGGACTGGTTGTGGATGAAATAGGCCATGAATAGAAATAGAACTGTAGCCTTGGCTCCAAAGTCTCTGTAGAGTCTTGCTGTGTCAGTTGCCTCATGTGTGCTGTGGAGACGGGAGACGGTGGCCGTCTATTCTCTGTCCAGGTGTATGTGCATTTCTCTGCTTGCGTGTGTGCGTGTGTGGGAGATCCAGCCTGGCATTCACAAGCTCCTGGAGTCCACAAGAAAGCATAAGGCCTCTGCCAACCGCATTAAAATTAAAGGCATTGACAAGGAATGTGTTACCGCCAGCTCAGATGGGGCCTGCATAATCTAGGACCCTGGTGGAATCCAGAACTCGCCCACTCAACCCCTTCTGTTTCTTTTCTGCTGAAGCAAAGTCACAATACAGCAACGGTTAAATCAATTGAGTTCTAATGAAGGCGGTAGTGTTGTTAAACCTTGGGAAACTTTTGTAGAACAACGTATTTAGTCAGGGCTGTGAAAATACACAGAGCGGTATTGATTTCTCTCCTGGGGGCATGCTGTTTTCTCACTCTTGTCTGTCTATGTAGGCATTTTGTGAGGAGTCAGATGGAGCCGGATAACACTGATCAGCAATGTCCACAACACCTCCTAAATGTAAAGCAGGCCATTATTAGTGTAGGAAGCAGAGAGAGCTAGGGCTGCAATTTTTTATTGTCAGTATGGATTCACCTGCCAGTTATGGTCCTCCATTAATCGATTTGTCCATTTAAAAAAAGTGTTTTAAATTTCTTGTTTTGTCCAACAACCATACCAAAAAAAACAACAATATTCAGTTCACTATTATGGAAAGTACATGAGAAGCTGGAACCTACAATTTTTTGGCACTCCTGCTTAAAAAAATGATTAACATGATTATACTTTAATCAAAATAGCTGCTGATTAACTGCCTTGACAATCAACTCATCAACTAATCACTGCAGCTCTACAGAGAGATGTTAAAAACCTTCATTATCTTTTTTTAAAAAAAAATCAAGCAAATTGAGCTTTCATCATGCTGCACCACATGTAGCCTACGTTTATAATATGTCGTAAATATGCAAAACCTACAAAACAGGGTGATGTGTGTATCACTGTACGCTCTTGCCCCTGGACATATTTTACTGTAGAAGGGCAGCCGCAGCATGGATAACAGTGATAGTGCATTGTTCTTTCAGCTAAGGGAGTGTTTGTTCCCGGAGCGGATGGCATATATGACTCAGGCGACCAGATGGTCTCTGTTGCTGCTTCATCTTTTGGGATGACATTTCCTTCTTTGCAGGGAACAGCGTCACGGGCAAATTACCTCTCTCTCCTTTTATAGGCGCAGCATTACTTAACTGTTAGGCCACATTGCAACAACACTGATTTGATTGTGTGCGTGTGTGTGTGTATGTGTGTATATATAATAATAGCAATATAATAAAATAAACACTTCAACTGTGCTGCAACACACCTTCCTGCCTCTTTAACTTGAATTATCATAACTTAGAGATAGGACCGCCTGAATGTTCAAAGGACTGCACGTTGTAAGAGAGGCACATCAAAGACAATAAAATATAGGCCACATAAACATAGGGGGGGGGGGGGGGATAAATCGACTTAAGTGCATTTCTTTACTATGCATCATCTTCCCTCTTCATAGTAATGCAAGAGCACATTATATGGATTTATATTTCGGTGTTAACAATGTGAGAAGTCAACTTTGCCAAGAGAGAATTTCCAAAAAAAAAAAAAAAAAGCACCTGCCTTGTGAAAGATATATGAAGAATCACTCCAAAAATAACAATAGAGAGCGCAGGCCAAAAAGAAGCAGACGACTGCCAGACACCGAGGTGATTGTTGCTCAGCCACAAACTCTCAAACACGCACGGCGCTCTATGATAGATGACAGATGCTCAGAGGTGCCCCTAGGGTCATGACTGCAAAAGTTTTTAAAAGTTGTATCCTTCATGGTTGTTGGTCTTTTTTCTAAGAGTAGAAGGATGAAAAGGCTCAATTCTGTGGCTTTTGGGGGAGTTATTAATGACACTTTCTTGTTCCTTTAGGCATCAATGTAAAGAATGTTTAGGGGAGTACAAAGTTGCAACCTGTAGCCTTGAATTTTGGTGTGGGGTCAAAGAGGTCAGTGCACTTTAGCTCTGCAGTGTTGCTTCACGTGCACAGGTAGCATGCTTGGGCTCACGGTGCGCAACAGAGAGGGTTGTTATTCATCTCTTCTAGGTGTCATGAGAGTGTTTTTTGGGGAAGGAGCTGGAGTTCTTCTGTTTTAGCTTTCATCTTCGAGAGTGGCGTGAGTGCACTTGGGTTTATTCTCTCTTGAAACTGAGCCTGCTACTTCCCCAGACAACAACAACAGGTCCTCCACACTATCACTGAGGAGAAGCAGAGTAGATAGGAGGCAACTATTGGCTCATTGCATTAGCAGTAAGGGGGAAAAAGTCAACTGTAATGCTTTTTTTGCTCACCACTGCAATAAATCTGCAGTTTTAAGTCTTAGTAAGACAGTCCCCCCCCCCCTTGTGATTAAACATATCTATGCAGTGAGTAAATGAGATAAGAGGGAGCTGATTTTGTGTGCTTCAAAGCTCAGGAATGAAGGTAACAATCCAGGACACTGTAACTTGTGATATATGCCTTTCATGGCTNACACACACACACACACACACACACACACACACACACACACACACACACACACACACACACACACACACATATATATTCACACTTAGTCACAGAAAATTTTATTTTCGAATTGGTCAAAATTGCCACTGTACATAGACCATCATAAAAGTGACTAAAAGAAGTCTTTGACATAAAAACTACAGGCTGCTGACGTCTCCTCACAGTTAGAAATTACTTATCCTGTCAAAAAATGTCATACATAGTAGCCTATAAAGAATATTTTTTAAAGATTTTTCTGAAAGCACCAGACAGTGAAGGGATTTCCTCACAAAAGAGGCATTGATGGAAGATGCAAGCATAGCATTTCAAGCAGGAAATCAATTATATAAATATTGAATTATAAGTCTATCTAAATAGGCTATCAAATATTATAGCCTATTTTCATATAACATGAGCTCTGTGTGCGTGTGTGCTATTCTAATTTCATTTCCATCATAAAGTAAAAAAACCCCGTCAAACTTTGACTCTATTTATGATCCAAAATTAATAAGAGTTTATACAATCTTAATTTCTCCGACTCATGTGTGGAAAGTTGTCATTGCCAACAACATGGATCCAGACTGTGCCCTGCTCTCTTATCTCCCACATGTGCTAGAATGTGGGAGGAGGCAGCCACACAATCACAAGCCTTTTTTTTCCAGGCGAACTTGGAAGCGATGGGAGGGGAGCGCTCAGTTGCTGCAGCTGGACGGCGGAGCGGCTCGTGTTATGCTGGGCATGACGAGATGCTGCCTGTGACAGCGGTGTCGGAGTCATAATGAACGCCTTCAGTAAGTGCTGGGATGGATGAAGGAGGTTTGCTGTCAGCGCAGGGTTGGAACAACAGTGTGCCGTTGTGCCTCCTGGCTCCGCGATGGTGTCACCTCTGGGCGCTTTTCCCCTCTGCTATTCGGGACAGGGGACTCTTGGCGGAGAAGCGGCACACCGGCCGTCGGAATTTTACGCAATTATCAGTCTCAGAATAGACAGGCGTAAAGGGGAGTAAGAGGAGGGCTGTCATGGAGAGACAGAGCAGAGTCAAAGAGGAAATGCCGACAACGAAGGAGGAGAAGCGCAAAGAGAAGAAGACAAAATCCGGGAAGCTTTTCCGAAAGAAATCGCTGAAGTCTGTGGGGAGCTTTATGAACAGAATCATTAAAACTTTGGGCACTTTCGCCCACTTTGGAGACACTGACGCGCAGGACGCAGAGGATGACGACGGGGGGTTTCGGAATGGCGCACCTTGCACCCTCAGCGCCAGCTCAGGAATTATCAAAGAGGATGTACAGGTGGCGTGGGATCGGGTGGCGAAATCCACTCAGAGCACGTCTTCATCTCTGTGCACCGGCAGAGAGAAACTACTTTACCAATACGGAGACAAAATCCCTGGCGTTCTGGGGTTGAAAAACCACGGGAACACGTGTTTCATGAACGCCGTGGTCCAGTGTTTGAGCAACACGGACCTACTCGCGGAGTACCTGGGGCTGGAGCGGTACAAGCTGGACCTGATTGAGACCAGAATAAACGGGCTACTGAAAAGTGATGAGATTATTTTTGCCAAGGGAGAAGTCACTGAGAAGTTGGCATCACTAGTCAGGGCTCTGTGGACTCTGGAGTACACCCCCCAGCTGTCTGTGGACTTCAAGGTATGCAAAAAGAGTCCCCTCCAAAAAAGAACAAAAAAAAAAAAAAACACAGGCTACAGGTGCATATGAGCTGGGTGCATATCAAGTTGGGTCAGTGAGAAGAGATTGTAAGCCTTAAGACAACAGTCTGGTACTCAAAATGAACACTCTAACAAGGTTTTTTTTGCCACATTCATTACTGACCATTAGAAGATCCCTTCATAATGTACTGTACTTAAAATGTTAAGTGATAGAAGCCCAAATCTACAGTCCTCTTTCTGTGTATTAAAGAGCTGATCTGAAGCTAATATGACACTTCAGTTGTCCAAATGAGTCAAATCAAGTAGATATCTTTTCAACATGAGTCTTTTTTTAAGTGCCAGAGTCCCTTCCTATATTCCACTACAGGGAAACACAAAGGTGGGATTTGGTGCTAAAAAGAAAAAGTAAATGTGGCAGATATTCACTTGATAAGACTAATTCATACTGCCGAAGCCTCACATCAACTTTTAAATACAATTATGCACAAAATGTGGATTATCACCTCGATCACTTACAATGAAAAATACATTAGAATCATTTTTAATAGCCAGCGAACAGCAGAAATGGTTTTTCAGTGTTCATAAGGGCACCAGACTGTTGTTTTTAAAATGCACTTGTAAAACTGTGAACGCACCCTTTAATAACATCTACTCTTGCATTATAAGTGCCTGGGTATTAAGAACAGTTTATGTTCAGGTGCAGAGTGTTGAGACAAGCATTAATGGCACAGCAGTGTGCGTAAACACCACTACGAAGTGCGCAGAGAGCAGCCTGAGTGTAACACTCAGACAAAAGGAAGTGTCATGAGTCTTACATCATTGGTTATAATTGCCAACAGTACAGCAACCATTCTCTTACCACGGGCAATAACAGACGCTCAAGCCTTATGACTTCAGTGTTTTCCTGCCAGGTGATAATGAGGCTGCCGCTCAGTGTCACCGGAGCCAGAGCACTATGGTCAAGTGCTGTGTTAGAATTTTACAACCTGACTAACCACACAGCTGTAAAAAAAAAAAAAAAAACTTGAACGATAAATAAAAGGCATCATTTTAGCTGGCGTTCTGATGTGAGTTATGTTGGAGATTAATTTACTGGAGCACTTTCCACTTAAGAATCTTCCCCTCCCCTGAGA